>DWME01000309.1:0-36662 GCA_018244795.1 Parelbella ahira ahira | reverse complement strand
AAAAAAAAAAAAAATATTTTCTGAGGTGTGTGAAGTCTGCCAACCCGCACTTGGCCAGCGTGGCAGACTATGGCCTTCACCCTCTCAATATGAGAGGAGACCCATATTCCAACAGTGGAATGACAAATGAGTCGATTATTATTAAATGGACTTGAAGTCGGCATGCTAGATCTAAACCAATTTTACTCACATTGGTGCACAATAGAGTATAAATTTAAAAGTGTTATGTAACATAGATAAGAATAAGTACGTTTATACTTTAAAAAAAGATTGCCATTAGTTTTTATGAAGGTAATTGTGACGGCATCAGAAAAAATCAATCTTAATTTCATATTAATATAATCTCCTTCTAACTCTTATCATTGGAGCCGGAACAAGATATGTTGACATGTGAATTTCATATCAGATTCGAGATAAGTGTTTGTCAGTTAAATAATAATAATAAATCAGGCCACATAAATATTTATTTAGGTGCACTGATCGCGGCGTGGAGTGCGCTTGTAAAGTGAGTCGCCTTTCTTCAGAATGCAGCATACAATAGTAGTACAAATTGATGTGCTTTGTTTTGTTTTCTATTATTATTGTTATTAACGTATTTATTTAATAGGTAGTTAATGATATAATGCTGAGTCATAGGTAGTGAGTTAGATTTCCACCCGGTAGAAATTTTTGTGTACTGAGCATAAGTGCTTGATGTGTGTCTATACGTAAAAAATATGTACCTACATATATTATATTTATTTTAAGCTATGGAGCCAGACAGGTGGATGATGATAAATATTCATTTTTATATAAATGTATCCATTAGCTTTCTGTTAATCATGTCACAATCTGTCTAATTTGAAATCAGACAGTCGCATGTAAGTTATAAAATTAGTCATTATAAAGACCGTCAAAATCGTTTTATTTTATCTTGGTCTACTGAACTCTATTGCACCTGCTTTGATAAAATTAGCATCATCATGATTTTAGCTTTACCTTTTATATATAAATATAGACTATATGTACACTGTACACGCGTCATTATAAAAGACCTTAATTGACATAGATATTTCTAGAAGATTCGTTTACATTAAGTCTTAAATATCTCGCTACAGGCGTGTGTATATAAAGTGACTGTAGAAGAAACACGTCAGAGCTGAAGGATATAAATAACTCTCACTCCGTTTTCTTCGCCTACCCTTAAGGACCCAGACTATATAGTAATTATAGCAACACCACTATGAAACCAGATCAAACATTAGTGGGAACCAGTAACAACCCACCTATCGGATACTTGCACTCGAGATCACACGGGTATTATAATAGAAATGGGAATAATAGATAAAATAGTACAATAGTAACTCGATATTGCGCGACGTCGAGCGGGCGCTTCTGAATAGTACCTACATAGAAATTGTGTACCCTCTTCACCCTTTCACAACCAAACAGCGCGATGGTCTTTCGTGGTTTATCCGGTGATCCCTTATCTGTCAACAATCTTATAGTGCATTTGAATAGGACATCATGAATATAAAATTTTTCGGTTTGAAAATATAAGAATTTAATAATATGTAGGATTAATTTTATTTTCGGTTTGATTAAGTCGTGGGAAAGTTTGTATAGATCTAAGATAATCTAGTTGTCATTCTAAGTTCATCTGATTTAAATTGGCATGATGAAGTATAAGTTCGCAGAATTAGATTGATTTTGGTAGATCATGTTCAGCAACTGGGAACAATGTCCTTGAAGATTATAATTCAAAACAATATCCAAGGTTTTATATGAAAAAGTCATTACGTTTCTTGATATATTCTATATTATAGGACATGTGTTTTTTTTTAGATAAACGAACGAACAAAATAATAATATATTAAACAGCCAATATTAAGACTGTCTGTTATCTAATCTGTGAACAAACGTTGGTCTACATCGCGACTTAATACAAAACGAACCCTCCATAAACGTAGTAACTTTGCAGCACAAGATCATAAACAACTCAAAAGACAGATGCTATCATTCAAACATTCCTCGGTCTTTTGTGCGAGTGTTTAAATTAAAGATTAATTTACCATGGGAAGCGGGTCGATGACCGCCACTCAATGGGACCAATTTGACCATATTCATGCGTGATCCTTTTCTATTTGGAGGGTTTAATTCTTTTGAAAAAAAAAACGAGCTCGTTTTAATGTAAATACGTGTAAACAATTGAATGGTCCGTGAAGGAACGCGGCCTTTGGTGTAGGTATCGAGATAGCTATGTCCGTACATGAATATTGAATAATGTCGGGTTATTATAATTATACATAGACAGTTATACAGCTCACAAATATTGTCTATTCGTTGTTTACTTATGTTCCGCGCTTTGTAAGAACGTGTTTGATAAATACTTTGTTTTCCTAAATTTTTTATTGTTAATGATAACTGATACTATTTTTTATTTTAAAGCGTTAATCATAATATTTATGGACAACTCAACTATTTCATTTCAAACTAGGCAGATCCGGTGCAATGGTAATCAGACTACTGATAATTCATGTACGCCAAGTTGCAAATACATTTTATGTAGACGAATCTGTAGGTATAACTGAATGAAGAAAATTTGAATTTTCATTACAAAAAAAAAATTATTTAACACATACTGTTGATACAACATGTGGTTTAGCATTAAGCTAGTCTTGAATATGAGGTAATTTTTTACCTCACATTCAAGATGAATTCTAAACAGTCCTAATTACGTTTGATAGAGTCGCTTAGAACTTGTTAACGTCGTTACACAGTCCACTTAAACGCACTAAACGCTTATCTGCTCTGACCTTATCTGCGGCCGCGGTATTTACGATCATTTAGTCATGAGGCGTTTCTCACGCGAAGAATTTTATTTGTCATACGCGGGGTGAAAGCCGCTCGTATTGTTCACTGACCGCATGTGTAGATTATATAACGAATATTATTCACATTTTAAAAATGGAAGAAAATTTGATCTGTTTTAATTTGTCTGTGTTTTTGAGATGACAATGGAACGAGTTTTAAGATAGGCCTGTCCAATAATATGCTGCTGATCTTGATGTATCTCGGTCTCGCTCTTTGTCCTTTAATTAAAATTATTTTCATAACCAATGTTATGAGCTCAGTGGCATGCCATTGGAGAGGCCTATGCCCAGCAGTGGACGGGAGTAGGCTGATAATGATGAAGATGATGAACCAATGTTGACTGATTTTGTACAGTAACTGGTCGTGAAATGAAGACCCAACGAAACGACATACAGAGAAGTGCTATTTTTTTTAAAACATGAGCATAAATTTGTTACTTTACATTATCGTTGATCATTTGTCTTTGATGTTTCTTAGTGTTAGATAGTTAGTAAACTGTTAGATAGTTAGAGAGCATAATTGGTAGAGAGGTAAATTTGATTTGTGCCCGGTGTATGCCAATAGGCTCACCACCTATTTCATGGGATGTAAACGTAAGTGGTGAAAGGTGGGGGTGATCTACACTCCGCTGCCTACCCCTTTGGGGATTACAGGTGTGATGTTATGTATTACGGTAAACTTATTAAAAACGCCTCATCTGTTGCGTGTTTAATCTGTGACAAGAATGCATATTTCGGTGCAGCAGCGATGGCTGATATCGTGTATCGCGCAGTCCCAGGTCACACATCTGGATACGTTTAACGGATTACGTTATACTATGTGGAGAGTGATTCGGCGTTATATATTATTTATTTTTTTCATTTTACAATAATATATATATGAACAAAGGTAACGCAATGATACTCTAGTGTTAAAGTTGTTAATACTTATGTTGGTTATGTTTGATATAAAATGTAATATTAACTTATAAGTATTTAGTACTTTAAGTTTCTTCACTGTCATCCCGGTTAGACATGTAGAGATAGGGTACAGAATGCTTCGAATGGTCCTCTAAAATGTTCTGGTTGTTTATGGTTTTGTAGATACCAATTTGTTAGTGTTCATGGAAACCCAAGAGACCACATTTTTAAAATGACATGATCAAAGTATGAAATGTTCATTGAAATAACTATATTTTAAATTATTCTTATTACCATTAATAATATAAAAATAATATCATTGATTCCATTTCGTAACTTTCCTACATTCTTAATGGCTTTATTCATGTCTAGAAAACAAATGAAATGAATGAATGAATGAGAAATACAAAATACATATATAAATTTCTTTAAAGTTGTAGAATCACCCTAATCACATGCGCTCTTCGTCTGAACGCGACCCCTCGGCCACAAAGCCTTTGACACTGGGCCCATTTTTATGTCGAGGTGCACGGGAACGCCGGACGTCCCAAGTCCCGTGATAGATTATGATTACTACAGATGTGGCGCTAGGGAGACATCATTTTTAGTAGGAACAGACATTTTAATTATAATTTTGCTTTCATTTAGAAAAAAAGAGAAAACGTTTTCAAAGTATTTTTAGTTTTGGCTTTGATTGCCTCTAATTTAAGAACACAGACAAAAGCAAAACGTATTACAGAATCATGGACTTTGCTATTTTTGCTTGACTTCAAGCGTTTTTAAAATATACTTTTATCGGTTCTTACAATTATTACTAGTTTAGTCCAAAGTAAGAAGGAATGGGTCTTGCATCGACTTTAAGACGCTAGGGGTGTATCTTCAGAAATATCCCGAAAAACGCAGAAATTGTGGCCACCCTTCTCATAGACGAATGAAACATTATGTGACAATGTGATACGTTTTTTAAACTCAAAATTATATTCAGCTCATTGTTACTTGTGATTTGATTTATACCCCCGTATATTGATGGCTGTCTCTACTTATTATGCTTTTAATTTTATAGTGGGCCTTTTGTTGGAAATATTCATATTAGAGGTTATGTAGTTTCGTGAAGTAATAATATAAATCGTTTTCATTGTATTCTGATGTTCAAATATTAGTTTTAAAATACTGTCATAAATTTTAAAACTACATTTCTGTTAATGACAAATGTAATGAGCTTTTTTAAGGAGTCAATTGATACAAAGCAAATATAATTTTCCTTATAAAACTCGTTATATGTACAAAGTGAACTATTTTAGACGCTTTGCAACAGTCTAGGATCGTAACGACCAATGTTACCACCCTAAATTAAAATTACGACATTATGTTGTGGAATTGCGTAAAATTACACAATTGAGTTCCGCATAGCAGCTCCTCGTGTCATTAACTAGTCGCTTCGTAACAATAAGCGTAAAGAAATATCAAAAAAAAATCTAGTAAATGACTCAACGGACCAGAACCAACGCGCCTGGCGAAAAACGATGACACGAACCTACAACAAACGAAATCCTACAATTAAACATATACAGACCATCTTAAAACATGGTATATTCTTTATGGGTTTGTTTAAGCTCTATTGATGATGTAGTGCTAGGTTGCAAAGGGCAGACCTAACGCCTAATCGCGTTTTCCATCCGTCAAATTAGTTTGTTGGTAACACTTTGTAATTAATACAATCATACAATACATTAATGATTGAGTTGTCGATTGAAAGTAGAACTTTTATAGCATGTAAATTGATAAATTATATCATGGAATACGTTTCTTCAATATATCCAAATATTGCTGATACATATATATAAAAAATTAGGTCAATTTTCGAAATTAATAAACCGAAAACCGTTGCGCTATGACAAACATTTAGACACAAACACAAGCTGTTGAGTTTTGCAATTTTCTCAAACCTCTGGTAACGAGCAGAGAGTTATATAAAACTAGGTACATTTTCGATCCCCACAAAGCAATAAAACACAAATAAACTAACAATGTTGCCATCACCAGATTATATTTAAGTAGCAGTTAGTATTTTATATCGCAATGACATTATGCTATACCTCGTGAGTTTTCGTCAGAGAAAAAAAAACAAAAACTAAGGACTTTTACAACGTGGTCTTTTATAATCTATATGACCCTTCCGTTCTATTAATGACGAAATATCACCCGATCTTATCACATCGCTCTGTTTGATCGGTCCTGACCTTTATTACAATGCGCTGGTGTTGCCCGTCCATAATGAATAATTCACCTGAATTTTGAGTTTGACTCCGGGCTATTTGTTCGCCGTCATCATGGTTAGCGTATGGTAATATTGTTGATAACATTTTCTTGTGTTTTAATGAATTTATTATGGTTTTTTATTGCATTTAGATGTGCTGTATTGGTTAGGCGGTTATACGTATTCAATTCAATATCAACAAAATCAAACATTATCAATAGTTATATAAGATCGTATACGAGACATGATATGTTAAATTAGATTAGACAATAGTCAGTTTATCATTACAGTGTAAACGAGGATATAATAATGGTAGGTGATAGTGGAAACGACCGGCATTTGTTAGTCGTTACATACTGTTTTAATGCTACACAACAAAATCTTTTTTACGCTTTTGATTAGCCGCGACTAAGTGCTTGATGCAGTAAAACATTTTCCAATTACCCCGAGTTGAATTTATTCCTATTTATGGTAGGTGATTGATGTATATGGAGTGTGGAGCGAATAATAAGATACGTATACCTTGGCCAGCAAGTTCTTTCATTATTTCTGTACACCATGAATAAATAAACTCAACCCCGTTATTTCCTAACAAAAAAAATATTTTGTGTTTTACTTTGACAGTTATTTGTGACGTCTAATAAATCATTAGTAATATTTTTTCATTAGAGACGTTTATACGTTTGGGAAAAAAATATTTATGATATGAATTTTAAAAGCTACTTAGGTACTACAATGTTCTATTAATCTCTCATTTGCGCATCAATTTATTACAGGCACAATGCACTATTAAATTAAATTAAGTACAACTGAATATAATATATTTGCAGTCGTTACTAAAGGCACTTAAAAGTCGAGTGATTGCAAAAAAAGCAGTCGGTCCGTGTCCCAGGAAAGGTGGTGGTGATTTGAACATTTCGTATGCGGTGGTCGCGACAGCTGCGGGCGCAGCTGCCGGCAAGGTGCGCGCACGTGTGACGGCCTGTCCTTAGAGCGTGCATAGTACAGAAGTCATATGAATCTCACAC
Source organism: Parelbella ahira ahira (assembly GCA_018244795.1). Classification (NCBI taxonomy): domain Eukaryota; kingdom Metazoa; phylum Arthropoda; class Insecta; order Lepidoptera; family Hesperiidae; genus Parelbella; species Parelbella ahira. The sequence goes on along the minus strand of DWME01000309.1, from coordinate 29,625 downwards.
ATATAAAATATTCCCCGGATATGTCTCGATCGATGGATGTCAAATATTTGATTGATTTCTAATTTATAATGATTTATTAAAAATCAAGTCTTTGAAACTGGCGTGCGTGTATGAAGAAAGATATGAATGTAAAAGGAGTGCGTTGAGTCTTACTCTCACATCAGTCACACATTCATGTTTTACTTGTAAACCATACAGGAATTACTATACTTTTATTCAGAAGACAATTATCTTTATATGTACATGCCACTGACACTGAGTTTAAAGTGAAACGACGTATGCATACTATTTTAACGTATAAGCTTCAGCGAAACATGAATTACCCAATCTTGATAAATTTATATGGGTGATGCATCTCTGTACATGTTTTATTCTAAGGTCTCGGCTAACTTCCATAGGGTATACTATGCGCTTGCGCACCCAAGCTGCATCCTTTTTTCCTTTATTTTTAAATATCAATCGCATTTATACATCTCGCTTTGTCTGTTTTGATTTAAAAACCCCGATTGGTTTGAGAACATTGTGGTATTTCAGTAACCTGAATGTATGAAATGAGCTGTAATTCATATTAGTACTCGTATTGTAATATCACTGAAGAGCTCACAAACGTAACCAGATGTCTGGTAGCAAACTATCCATCATCATTATAATCTATCACCAATTAAATAATCTCCAGTGGACTAGTTTGTTAGGTTGAACTAGACAGCCACCCGTAACACTGGGAGACGCGTTGAAAGGTGGGACATAAAGTGTTGTATTTAAATACTGTACGATTAATTATTTTTACACATTTTGATTTGCCTATATTATGTTCGATTAGATTAGACAATTTATTTTCTTATATAAATAAATACTATTTACAATTTAGATTTCAATGCATGTAATAATAAACTTGGATAGAGATTTTTATCAGTTGAAAATTCAAATTTAAAATTTTAATTGTATGCTGTATTGGATACAAAAGATAAACATAATGAACATCCAAACCATTTTGACTAAATTACTGTTTTAGTAATTATAAAGAATTTTAATTTCATACAATATTAAACATAGTTCGAAACAAGTAGCGACATGTAAAACAAAGGAGTCAGAAACCTGTAACAATTCCGCCCTAGACTCTACACGATAAAAATAGTCCAAGTTTGAACGTCGTATAACATGACATGTTTTGACGTGTTTTTATTATATTCTACTCGTAGGTAAGCAAGGTCCTCGAGATGCCTCGATAATTGCTGCCGGCTCCACCTGAGAGTCCTAAAATTAGTAGAGATGGAAGTGTCGTTGAGCAGTGGCTTAGTTAGGTAGTAATTTCATTCATTTATTACTATGCAGCAATAATAGTGTCCCGTATGTGTGTGTGTAGTAGTAATTATTTTATATACGCACACATATTCATAAGTATATATGTGTATACTAAGTAATACAGGTTAAAGATATGGTTACAAGGTTCTAACCTACAAATGACTTCAACGCGCTCCGTCCACGTGGGACTAACAAACAAATTGAAAAATTTCAGCAATTAAAGCTGATTTTGATCGCGCCAAGTTCATTATACTGCAAAGTATTTACAATTATCACGATATTATGCGAAATTAATTGGGTGTCACTTTTTCTGTATCAATTACTTTTCATCAATAGACCGCTTTTAGTTACGCCTTGCTTGTTATTTTCGCAATTAAAATACCTCATCCTATCATTATTAAAATGCTCAGCATGCTACAAAGACATGCAATGAAATACATATGTATAATAGACCAATGATGTACACGTATTTATATACTAATAGGTACTCAGTTCGAAGTTAGTTATATTTTATACAGTTACATATTATTTATATTGAGCGTTTTGTAAATATTATTAACATTTACCAGTTATGTTTTAGAGGATTACTTTTTGCATTGTTGTCTCTACATAAAACTTTACAATCGTAGATAAAGTTGCGAAGTCCTGTAGCTGCTCATAAAAAACGGTCATCAAGTAATTAAATCAGCGTTGTTTCTGGCAAAAAGCACCTGATAACGTGCAAAATTTTTTCGCTCGTGCAAACTTATGCACCCAACCAATTTACATTGACCTACCTCTCCCCCCTGGGATCGTAACAAAAGTGGTGTTCTCGGCAAATTCGTAGTGTAGAACACAGATCTTAGTGTTTTGGACGTTCCCACCGAGGCGAATGGACGGCCTTGCTGTATCGAATTGTGGCAGTTTTAAAATGAACCTATTAAGATGATGCCTGTTTTATTCTTTCGTATTAATAAGCCGCTGTTGATCCCTAGCTGAAGCTATCATGACTTTATTTCGTCTTACTGTTATTAATTCACTAGGTTACAATCTTACGTTTGTATTATAGATAGCGACTTTAGCAGTTAATTTATATTATGACTTTAAATTAGTTTGTTACATTCCAGTTTCGTAGTTCAGATCTGGGCTTGGGATTCGGCTTTTGGCTAATACCAAGCTAAGCGCTACACTTTATATTATGTTATCTATAAATACATGATTTTGAAGTTATACCGATATAGAAAAAACGTGGTCTGGGAGTTTTTTTTTATATTTTAATTAGGTTAAAGTATATGATTAGGTTTAAAAAAGACTCGTTTTGAAAGCCTTTTAGCGACATTTTCTCGAGAATTGTCCTACAGTACGCGCAGTACGATAGACTCATTATGCCTTTAAATGCAATTACGTCTCGAACAAAACCAACTCAACCGTTATAAAACTCTTTATGAAAGATAACTTCTGTACCAAATTGAACAAAAGGCTGTGAACGCGAAACCGGAGTTATTTACAATGTACGCGAACCCCTAAAATTGCGTTCAGAAATAAAATAACAGGTTTGTTTGCAGACAAAGGTGACATGAAGGCGTAACTGAAGTATAAATCGATGCATTTCACAATGACACTTGATTTATTCAATTTTAAACCTTAATTAATGGCAATAAGGACTATGTGAAGTGATTCAATGGATTGATAAAGTAACCCGCACGTTATGGTCGATGACATTGTTCAAGTAAATAATTGTAAATAATGACAGGTAACACTGAAGGAATTTGTGTAAAAAGGAGAATATTACGACTTTAGTTTCGGTGAAAACAATTTGCACACTTCCTGATCTTTTGTACAAAATAACCATTAACGCACATTTTTCAAACAAACATAGTATCAAACGATCCAACAACAGTGATAAGTGACGGCTGCAGCTCTTACTCTTCTGCATCGGCCTCAAACACTAATTAGTAGATATGATTTCTTAATAAGATTTCTGTAGACATATGTACGTATGTCAATATTATATACCCTTGATAACAAACCTGTATGGTTTGTTATCATTAAATTATCTATCGTCTAAATCCACGTATACTTTTGCCTGGTAGTACGTATGAAAATCAGACGAGAGTCAAGTCAGTAGATATACATACATACATGCAGTACATACTCCCAGCAATCGCCCATGTAAAATGAATCCAAACTCAAAACAAAATAATCAACAAAACCATAAACAAACAAATTTAAAAGAAGCCTATAATTTCTATCTCATTGTCGTAATATACATAAAGAATACTAAGTTTTTCTACTGTTTATTGATTTAAAACTTTTCATAGTCTTATCACGGCTTCTCATCCCATTATGTCTTTTTCTTTTATAAACCCGATTGTCTCATATATAATGCAGTTTTTTGCCTTTTAGTCGGCGTCAAAAGTCTCCTTAACACCCGACTTACAAATTCATTAGAACCTGGACCCCCAACGGTTTCGGTAGATACCAAAACGTACAAACAAAGTGGCAATCAAACATTTAACTATATTGGATTCAGTGGAAGTAACTCAATCGCGCCGCCTCTCGCCCGCTGATACTTTGTGATACAAGAAATGCTTTGATAATACCAGCCTATCATCAAGCCATTATCAGCTTTATTTTATGTCTCCTACGTTTCATTTTTGTCGATACGAGTAAACCCTACGTATTATCCTTGATGACAGAGTAAAATCAACTTTATCATCATTACATAAGGCTCGAAGTTCGACAATTTTTTGTCTAAACACAAGGTGTCAAGCTGTGATACATAGGTTACTAGAACTATTGGCATCGAACACTAGTATATTTACAGAAGAATAGATCTTATATCCGTAACATCAAGTGTAAAAATGCCTGGCGTGCAGAAAAATATTGGGAGTGAAGTATTTTTTGAACGGAAAATTAATCTAGTAAATAAATGGCGGGTATTGTCGCGAAAATAACAATTTACCATCCAGTATAACTTTTACTTCAACAATGATTGCCATTATTCACATTCATAAAGAGAAATAAGCTACATTTAATAGAAGACCTTTAAGCAATCAAATTTGTGAGAAACTAAAATTAATAATTTGTTATAAATCGAGAGCGTAATTGTGTCTAATATTGTGTTATTAACCAATGACATTAATTGCTGACAGATGACAGATCACGTTTGACATTTATTGTTGACAGGATTGCATTAATGTGACTTACTAGCACTGGTTTATTATGTACGTATAAACCATAAAAGTACAACTGTACTGACATGTATAAATTAAACCAATGTTTATTCTCTGTACACTTCGAGGCTGAGCACATAAATGTTGCTAATCTTGAGGAGTGGAGGAGTTGCCACATAACTTTTGTAAATATCCATTTTTAATAATGATGTCAATAATGACGCTTTACGATCGATAATGCTGCACTTAGCAAGCAGTGATGGCCTAGTGGTTAAGAAATCAGCCTCTCACTCCGGGGGTGCTGGGTTCAAGTCCATGGCACGCACCTCTTTACAAAAGTGCGTTTTAAGTTTAAATATCACTTACGAACAGTGAAGGAAAACATCGTGAGGAAACCTGCACACTTTGGAATTTACAAAAAAAAAATTTAAGGTGTGTGAAGTCTGCCAAGCTGCACTTGGTCAGCGTGGTAGACTATGGCCTTAATCCTCTCAATATGAGAGGAGACCCATATTGCAACAGTGGAATGACAAATTGGTCGATTATTATAATCAAGTATGAACTTACCACTGACGCTTTCCATCATCCACGACTAGGATAGAATGCCATTACCCAAGTATCTATACCCTTATACCTCTTAAATTCAAGGGTTATACATACAGGAAGAAATAAGTAAATAGAAAAAATTGTTATATTTTTCACTTAATTTCGGAATGTATCACATACCTACATAATGTGATTTTTATACATGAATTTAAAACTTGGGATTTTAGTGTATATTCTTGGGTCAAGAGACATGACTATAGCCTACATTATGTTTTGCCGGAACTGATATGTTTTTTATAGAAATATGTGGACAGGTCTCGGTGTTTGCACACCCATTGGACACATTCCTGTCCTCATCGACGTAATGAGTCATAAAGAGACCGCCTTTAAAAAATGTACCGACCATAAATTCTACTTTCGCCCCACAAAGGCAGCGCGGGCGGGCTCAGGCTGTGTAGAGCTTGGATAGCTCTGTAAATATATCACTGTATTTGTGATTCCGTTTAGTTCAAATTTATTATGTACTAACGTTGGCACCTTGAGCTATATTATTCAGTTATATCTATTTGACAAAACTGCACTGAAAACGGATGAAAAGTGGGAGTGGGAGTAGGCAGAGAAATATAGTACATTTTTTTGCCTACTCCCTCTGGAAAATATCGGGAGGATGAGAATCGAATGAAAACATCGTGAACAAGCTTATATGCGTGTCCGAGTTTTAGAGTCTACGAGTATGCACAGCTTGTCAACAATTGGTCAGCATGGTAGACTGTTGCTTTAACTGTTGTCTCAAAAGAGATCTGTGTTCAAATTTGTGATCAGAAATGGATCAATGATGGCAGAATGACTTGGAATGATATGCGTTGGACTGATAAAATTTAATATCTCGTGTTTGTTATCTCGATACACATTTGGAATAGTTTCGCATTGTGTATGTAACGAGAAATGCTTTGTGCATTTGTTTATCTCTGTTATACGAGTGTTCTAAAGTGATATAATTAAAAAAATGAAATTCGGTAACCTCAATTACGTTTATTAATTGAAACCGGAATGAAAAATAGCTGTTATTACTGGTGAAATGATGTGTTTGTCGGCGTTTCGCGCTGGATAAGTGGGTCAGTTAAATTACCGCTTCAATAATATGAAATTTTTATCCATGTTATTATTTTCGAACGGCCAATAATATTTGGCCGGACAGTTAGTCCATGTGTTGCTGAGCTGAGGATGATTCCCCTCCCAGGACTAACATTTGCGAAGCACGAGTATTTTTTTGTCTCTAGATATAAGGTTATTTATAAAAGCACCTATATACTTAGATATTTATATATTTATTTTATCAGCTGTCGGGTTCCCATAGCATAGTTTATTGTAGATAGCATAAACTCTCCCTAGTTTGGGGTCAATTGACCGCATGCTAACAGGTTCCGACTACTATTAGTATAGGTATATTGACCCAGAATTTGTAATTAGGTATTTGACATAAGGTGATATATACCTAACTGCTGCGTTAAGTTGGAGTGACAGTGTACGCAGAGTGCTGACAGCGGTTGACTTTAAAGAGCCGAAGACCGAACTCAGTGGCGTAGGTACTATTGGCCTATGTCTAGAGGTGGATGGAAATTTTCTGATATTGATGTTGAAGTTTACGCTACAATTTTGACTACCATGTGGACATGTCCGTTACAGCGGTCACAGCTTAACATCTCGTCGTGACCTCATCACGTAATCATCTCGATGGTAACATCGTACCGGTCCGATGACACGGGCGTCAACCGTCGGTCCGTCCGTTATCAGAACAGGTCCGACAATTAAAATCAGCTGCTCGCCGCTCCCAATACTGGTTACCGGTCGAGTCTGGTCGTATATCAATTCTTCGTGACCATACAACAGATATGCCAAACATGAAAAGTTCGTTTGCGATTCGACGCGTTTTATGGTTTTCGTAATCATAATTCTAAGATAGTCATCACCGGTACATCTTAGAGGTCTCTATAACGTTATATAAGGCGCGTGTAGGCTGACAACTCGCATTTGGCCAGTATGGCAGACGATGGACTTTCTCGTCTTTAGAGAATATTCGTGAACAGTGACATGTTAAAAAGGTTGTTATTGGTAATGATCATGGATAGAAGATATGTCAGTAATACTTCTGTATTTTTGGAGTTGTAAATCTAGTTGCATGGTATAGAAAATAATATTGGTCATCTTTTAGTGTAACACTGCATGAGGTCAGTGAGCAGAGAGTCACCGGCGGGAACACATGTGGAGATACATAGAAAATAAATTATTTTGCATAGTGTACACAACTATGATAAGTGAACCGGACATTTATATTTTTTTAATATATTACAGTTAAAAACAATAAAATAACTCTTTGTCAAAAGATACAGATGTTGTAGTACATGGAGAAAAAATGATTTGAAACATTTAACATAGAGGAGTGAAAAACGAACTTCCTTCCTATAATTTCAAAACAGGAAGTTATATTACCAGTTGATTCCATATACGAATGAGTGAGCACATAATGGTTATACTTGTAATCTTAATTATGGCATAATTTGATAATTGACTTCTAGGAAACAGTAGTTTATTGTTTCCACACTGCTGTGTTCACTGATAACAAGGAAATAAAAGTGTTATCTTTGCATTTATTATGTTCGTTTGTTCTGCAGTTAAAACAATAACTTTGACATACGTTTGACGTTCACTCAACGTAACGGTGAAGAGAAAGTTCTTTGGGAAACATGCAACATACCTTAGTTCTCCATGATATTCTCCGCGGTGTAAGAAGGCCTGTCAACCCGAATTTGGGTTGCATATACACTACGAATATGATCGGCAGTCGCGCTTGCAACCACTCGACCAACGAGTCAGTAAATTGTAAGTCAAAATATAATCACTAGTCGTTTCAACAATACTACATAGATAATATATTTATGTGATTATTCAAACGAAATCAAACAGTTTAAAAAAAGTGATACAAACATAACATCGTAGTCACTCAGCATTATAATTCATCAATCCAATCATAAGCCTTTATGACGTTAATCAGTTGCCATCGTTACATTTTGATAAACATCGATATCTTTATCAACTGACTCTACAAAAATATGTCAGGTATTTTGTTTGACAATAGAGACGTGACGGTTACGAATAGAGCGCGCTAAAGGTATGTGTGACGTACAGCGTCGCTATGAAAAAAAATTGTAGAGCTTACTCGTGACACTGACTCTACAATATGGACTGTTTCTGATGAATTTATTGACCTTTATTTATTAAATTATATTATGCATTATTTTATTATTTATGCATTTCGATATAAGCTTTCTGATGGTCTTAAGTTTAGTTACATGTGGTACATGAAGTATGATACACATTTGTGAAATAAATTGAACAATTATAAGCTTAAACACTGTGCTGTATAGTCTTAATACTTAGCATATTTTGGTGCTTTTATAGGAACAAAACACTATTACGGGTACAAAACGCTATTATAAGTATAAAATGCTATCATAGGCACAAATTGCTTTTGCAGACACAAAATGCCATTATAGGTATAAAATGTAAAGTTTACATTGATTTGTTTTTCTAATTTATAGCACCGGTTTATCATAAGATAGAATCTAAAAACATCAACGTGGATATACGTACAATTCATCTCAACCGTCGACTCCCGCGACAAAATATCTGACTAACTGACATTTCTAATTGACGGAGGTCGGGCCAACGGTACGGTGTAATATGGGAATAGTATTGAGTCCCGCGTCTTAACCGGGACCACCCTTGTTGTATAAATAGCATCTAATTGGGCCACAGATCGGAGATAAAATTCTCCAGCTAATGCGATTCGTGACATATGTTGACGTCCGCCGCCCGCTTTATATTTGAAATTAGATTGGAATATAAATAATCATTGTCTTGTATAAAGTACGTGAAGCTTCCGTTAGAAATAAGTAATCATGAATTACATGATTTTTATAGTATTCGAAATATTACTTATATTTAATATATAAGTGTAAATTAGAGGTAACGGAATTATTTTTCTACAATTTGTCACATTAAAAACATAAAAGATTGTCCCATATGTTTAAATGTGAGAAGTTCAAAGCAATTTAAGTGGAAAACCAACATTTATTTGACTAACAACACATTGCCAGTTATAATTGTACATTGAGTTACTTACGAGTACTTATAACACACATGGATTTAATGGATGTTAGTATTTGATCAGCAACTATATGAACCTAACGAATCTATCCGACGGCTTTTTAAAAATAGAACTTCAGTCGATTGCAATGCGATTTTAAAATTGCAGGAAAGAACTGAATTATTTCTAATATGCCTATAATTTTATTAAATGTCATGTTATCGGCTTTTGATTTTAGGTAAAAGCTAAGGATAAGCTAAGAATCAATCAAAAATTTAAATCAATCAAAATCATTTTTACACCTAAAATGCTCAGATAATTTTCAAAACGATTTTATAACAAATTTCAGACAATAATAAAACCAAAGAACAGTTACTCTAACTACATCAATACCAGTTTAGTAATTATTGCAAAAAGAAGCAACAACAATGCACTCTCGAGGTTATTATTTTCAGTCGCAATGGCAAAGATAATCTGAACCATACAGGCTAATGTGCGATTAAATCGTGTGTACACATTCATGAACGATCCCTTTCTTCACACATAACAATGCCATTCTCATGGCGATAGCTTTATGGTTTAAAAACGGCGTACGCAGGCAAACACCAATATGTACAGTTACGTAACACAGCAGAGCAGTCAGTGCATTGACCTTTGCGATTCATTAATTACCCGCGTAAGTGATTGCAGTAGGCACGGCTAATTGCACTATTACAACTGGCAATATCGCTGCATATTAATAAAAGATGGGAAGTGATAATTTTACGATTGACCGAAGGTATTTAAAATAATAGTAGAATTAAAGGTAGACAAATCATTGGAGGTAGACCCGTTTCTCTTCCCTTAGCGTACCTACCGTTTAGCAAATGATCTTCCAATATACATTTCATTCATATTACTAACAAATGACACCAAGACCACTCATTAGTTATACGAAGATTAATAATACTGTGAACATATGATTATCGAGAAAACTATTGTTAGGTTGTATAAAGCCCGTCATCCACATCTGTCCTATTGTGGTTCTGTAGCTGTTTTTAGATGTGAAACTAACAATATTTGGAATTTCGAAGGGCTGGGGGTTACATGTCGAAATATAGAGACTATTGCAGTATTTCGTGAAACGGAATTTGGTAATTATATCACCTAATGGGGTAACTAGCGCAGTACAGGCGATGGATTAATGCTGTTAAATTGGGTGCTTGAGTACCAATTCTGTGTGTTGGAATTTAAAATACGTTTTGCTAGTACTTTCTGTTTCGGTAGAAAAATATAAAGATTTATTTTTCGCACATAAAATTATAATTAAATCTACAACGACATAAAGTAATGTTCAATTATGTTATATTCTCTTTTTAATAAGCCTTGATATTTATTTTTAAATAATTTAATATGATAAATAATTAAATAAATGCATAACCATAACAATTAACTAAATATAAAATTAATTAAAGTACCATAAACCTTTTTTAATATGTTAACACCAAATGTCATTGTTTAAAAAGGTTAAAAAAGCAAGTCATCGCAACAGCGTGTCTCTGGTTGTCGAGGGGCGCGACTCCGATTAGCCTGTCAAATGAATTAGTGAAGTAATGTAATAACCGTATTGTCAGACATAATTAGAGTAGTTAGCGGCCTAATGGAGGTTCGTAATCAGAATTACTTAGATAGTCCTTTACCGCTTCGTTTTGTAGGGGTATTTTTATGTAAAAAACAACTAAAACGCGTTCAAGACATTATTGGGTAATTTCATGGTTTTCTTATAATTACATCTTAATTTAGTTATTGAATAAATGTTACTGATATTGAGTTCTATCTTAAATATATACTCAAATAAATAGTTAGAGTTACATCTAAAATATATTTCAATATTATAAATTATGCAGACCTCACAAATTTGTTTTTGAAATATGTATATGTCGGTTTATTTGTTCGTTAATCACGCAGCAAGTCATGAACCGATTTTAACTATAAATTTTTATCCATTTTAAGGCACAGGATATTTTTAATGGCGAAAAAGTCTCAATTCCCCGAACGCGCAAACGTAGCGTCACACAACATCCAGTTCAAAATATATTTATTATTTATGACATTTGGATAGTAATCATACCACCTGTTATTAAAATGATATTATTTGACGCAATTACCCGTGTTATATATAATTATAAAATTACAAAACCTATCTTTCTAAAAAAATATGTACAAACGACGGGATGGTCGCCATATTGCATTGTAATAAAAAGAAATGTAACCAACAGTGTTAACTGAACAATAAAATCATTATGAAACGTCTTAAGCCGATCGACTCCCGCAGATAACAAAGGAGCGATAGAAATAACTTGAAAGCACTTCGATGTAATTATAATTAATCATTACAAGAATCAAGAGATAATTACGTCTTTATAACATGCAATTATTTCTTGATTTATTATCTTGTGAAACAAGTAGCAACATTGGGAATATTGGGGTAAAATATGAAAACTGAATCGGAAGGGTGAAAGTCAAATATAATGGTCCGTGTAGTTGACATTAAATGTAACCTTTTGAGTTTTTCGTTTAAATTTCGTTTAAACGTTAAAGTCGCACAGAAACTACGTTTATTTAATTTTAGACATCAGGTTGTGTATTTTTATGTACAACTACACGTCACTAGCAGATAGGACTAATCATCATACATTATGATCTCGTTATAATAAAAGAAAGAATTAAAACTAAAAGTGGAACATTGCGTCACGACGATCTCGATTTGAAAAACGTAACAAAGAAAGGGCAGAGAACTTTTAAATCATGGAATAGTGAGGTGACATTGATGGCATACGGGAAAATAATCATTAGACTTACCGGTAGTAAGTAAACGATAAGCGATCAATTATTACTATCCGTTATTCGTTAATTCATCCTTCATTCACTCGCTCGTTCATTATTCTTCATTCGCTTATCCATTCCTTAGTTCATTCATTGTTTCATTCGTTTATATGTTTTCTCTTTCTCGACAGTTTCGTATCCTAGTATTAACGTAGTATTATTATATTATACCAGCTTAGCTTCCTAGCTTATGCGCAAAAACACCTCGGAGCAGGACTATCTAGCAGCGGACTGCGACAAGCTGTGCATCTTGAATTCGCCTTGTCGCGTCTATTCTCTCGCCGTCGATACAACGAGATCCTCAGTCGAATGACACATTTATTAGAACTGTCACTTATACGTGACAGCCCATAAGTTTGTAACTTTAATTTGTGATAAGCTAAATGTGTGTTTGGACGCGCTACTGAATATTTACCTTTCACATTTCGATCACACAATACAACTACGTGTCCAGTCTTGTTACGAAACAAAGGGAACGGTGCTTATCTCGGCTTATCTTAGCTTATAAGTAACGGTCAGATATTGTCACGTATGGAAAAGAGAGGATGAATTCCACTGCAGTACCTTAGCGTGTAAGATTAAATTAAAAAAAAAAAATATACATTATGTATCGCAGTGGTAGTCCTACCATCAAGGATGAAAGTACAGAGATTGTGTCATTTTCTATTTTACAGATATTGTTCGTCTAATTAACATTAACATTAGCAATTATTATCACCGTTAGAAGTTTTTGTATATTAACCCATATTAGATGTCGTCAGGCATTTAATGTTGTGCTACACTAAAATACTATACTAATTACTCGAAAATACAATTCAATTTTACATACTCCGATATCGAACGCCAATCTGTCGGCTTCCGGTAATGATATTGCATTGAATGGAAACAAAAGCCCTTTATCACTAATGCGTTTTATTGAAATCATCGCCACTACGAACATCCCTTTAAAAGTTTACGCTCACTTATTGCATAGTTTGAGTTAAACAAAAATAGATGTTGTCTATGGTTATTTCCACGCAAGGGTAACGTTACAAATCGTCATAACGGTCGATAACGCGTCCCAATAGTGACAGTTAACTTATGAAATGCCATTCTAATTATTGTTACGATCGTTTAGTTCGGAATTTAAATATACATAAACATAAATACACACAAACATTCACATTAATCGTAGCACACCTAAACACATAATACATGTATAAAAGATGTGCATACAATGAAAGTAATTTGTTCTGGAAACTCAATAGATAAAGTAGTTTGTGGCAAGCGGACGGAATTAGTGATTTCGTTGAAAAGTCTCAATGAACTAATTATCTATTTTAACCACTATTAATCTTTGGTACATCTCCAAAAAACCATTTCATTTGTGTATTTGAACTTAAACAGAGAAGTACAATTATATTGGGAATAGTGTCATCAATAAATTACCGAAAAATGATATATAAATATATCGAAATGTTAATTTTTCGGTTTGACTGCTACAATAAATACATTGGCAACTTCAGTTTTACAAGAATTTTTAAGAGATATAACACAAAAATGTAGCTAAATGTATCCTTAGCAATACATTATAATGGGAGTCCCGGGAGTCTCGAGTCCTCATAACGATTTCATCATCATCATCATCATCACCCTATCTCAGTCCACTGCTGGACATAGGCCTCCCCCAAAGAACGCCATCGCACCCTGTCCTCGGCTTGTCGTTTCCAGCATCTGTCTGCAGCCTCTCGCAGATCGTCATCCCACCGGGGCGGAGGGCGTCTTATACTACGTTTGGTTTACTCTTTGTTAATTTAAATTCAAAGTAACTCGTCAGTTAATTCTTAAGCCATAAAAATAATCCTTGTTTAATAGTTTTCACTTCTTTTATTACAATGGGTTGTCATAAAATAAATAAAACAGTCACTTAAGACTGCAATAATCCGATTCAATAAATTTCTTACGTTTGCGTTCTGTACATTTTACGGTCTTAGCTTAATTTCTGTTTATATCGTCGCGATAAACAACTTTTCCCCCATTAAAAAATGTGAACTCTCAGTTTTGTCTGTGTACTGATGATATAAATGGGGTACGAATTAAAAAAACCTAATTTTATAACAAAATCAGTCACGTACTTACTGGCAAATACCGCGTGACCACGCACACGGTAATGGCGTGGCGAGACAATCAAAAAATAAAATGGCGCCATTGGGGTCATTCGATTGTCAATAAGAATTCTTCGTACGCTCGTGTTACGTCCACACGACTTTTCCTATTATAATGTTCGTTAGTAATGTTGCATTGATAATGTTTCATGTCAATGAACGAAGAGTTTAATTGACTGTTTTATGACTGTCCGGTGACAAAAGGTCTCCATGTTTCTTATCTGCTTCGACGATTTCTTGACACTTTAAGAAACGAAAACTTGGTAGTGTTATTACAAGAGTGACACCATTTAAATAGGTGAGGTCTTTAACTAATAAGAGAGAGTTATTTATAGGAATTGTTACCGCGATATTTATCATTTAATATTGCATTCAAAACTTAGGTAGCATTGTGAATGTATGGCTAATTAAATCGCTTTCTTTACTGGTAGGTTGTGTTTTTATGGTAGAGTCTAGTTATTGTAAAGACGTCATGTAACAAATAAAAATGATTTTTTATGTTTTTAAAACTGTCGCTATTATTTTATATCTTCAGATAATTCATTATAACTTAATTTAATATATTAGTCAGTAAAATTATTACCCGCCCCTAACTCTCTCAAAAAAAAGTCTGCCAGAAACGTTGAGATGTACGCTTAAAACAATGCGCCGAGTGTTTATTCAAGTGTTTTAAAACCCTCAAGATTGATGGTGGTCGTTTCTTATGGCGTTCGTTACACATGGGGCGGGTCAGTTCGCCAACTCTATATTTGTTATTTCTCTCCGTGACACACATGGTGTTAGATGCTTTTGTGATCGTTATAGCATCGGGCCAGCAGATGGTCCGAGTTGCATCGGGGGTTAAAGCAAACTGACCTAAATTATAACTATATAGAGAGTGATTTGTGCCATATGTTTGACTCTCCTAATGCTAGATGTAGTCTTAATTGAGTACCCAGACATAAATTGTTTGTACGAATCGGCTCTATGACGTACAAAAGTATAAATATCACTATATCATGTTTATGAAAGAAACCCATTAAAATTAATACCAAATTTTCAGATCATCGTCATCCAGTTTATTTAAAATAAAAAAATATGTTTGATTTCAGGTTTTTATTCTTTATCATGTAAATATTTTAAATTGCATTTATGTAATTAAAATAGATATACAGTAACAACAGAAAAATGTAATATGATTTTTCATCTTTATTGTTCATGTACCAACCGTTAAATACTTGGTAGAGTTCAACTCTTACATACATACATTAGTTCAATTCGACAATTCCGTTAAAGGAGGTAAATGGCGCTCTTCCGGCGGATGAAATGTTTTTTCACACAAAAACAATACAATAGAATTTATCTGTTTAAACAATTAAGTTGAACAAAAAAAGCAATTAGAGGGTATCCTAAGTTGTTTAGATAGAGCACGTGTATGTTTTATTACTTTCGGGGGTTATGGGGTGGGTTGATGAATGGTGGTTGTTAAAGATGTTTTAGCAAAATGACGAGGGAACTTCTGGGTGGAAGAACTCCGTAACATCGCTTCTGAGCATGTTGAATTTGGTGGTATTGCCTTTAAAATTGTTACCAATTAGAAAAGATACTTCGGTTCAAAGCCTCAGCTTCAAGCTTTTTATAATTATGTTATGAATAAATGATTACTGTATGCTAACAACAACGCATCTATTTTTCAGTCATTGTAACTTTTTGTATAAACTTAATTTAGTGTCAGTTTTTTGTGTAGAGTTGTTTAAAATAATTCTATATATCGCAGTTGGATTAAAAAACATCTTTCTATCTAAAAACCTCTGTAGGACTAAAGCTTAACTTGTTTTGATGATTTATTCACTCCTGATGATGATTTTTGATGATGATTCACTCCTAAATACATTTCAAATATCATGTTATATTTTAACTAATGCTTTTTATATATTCACCCTAAAGGTGCACCTTGATGGGTGGGGTAAACTAACAGTATAACTCTATCTAACAGGATAATAAAATTGACATGACAAATATAAGCCACTTCCTAATGCTCTACCTCGAATACAAAAAAAACATTGAGACACGAAACAACAAGGCACTTACGGCCTTTTCGAAATAGGCATTGTCTTTCATGTTTGTTAGTTAAATTAATTCCTTGATACGAGTATAAAAAGGTAAATATATAAAAATGGGGTTTAAAGTATTGTTTATAAATAGTTCGCGTTTAAATACTTCAGAACCATATTAAGCAATGACAAAGGTTCACATATTATAATAAGCTTTTAACAAAACAGGCATGCGAACGTTTTACGGTCTCTGAAAATAATTTACGACGACCGAAAATAGTGCAAACGCGTAAAGATTGACGGGAGACTAATTTCGTACGCGTATTTAGTGCGTTTTGAATAATAACACCCCATACTTATGTCCTCGCTTCACAAAGGATTGGGGTGAGGCTAATTATATACATTTTTCGGATAAGTCCAGTTAATAAAGCTTTTACGTGTTTTGCTTTCCATGTTATATGCTTTTTATGTCGTACATTTTACTTTATCTACTTACTATGTTGTACAGTTTATATACATTTCTCGTTATACAGTTCGAAAAAAATATATTCACTACTGCTTACCTATGTTATATAGATCACATAACTTTTCATATAAGGTAATTACCCATAATTGTCTCTGGTTAAAAAATTAAAATTTTAATCCCATTAAACGTCGGAAGTATAATTGTGTCTACTTTTAACCTTATTAGCATAATAATAAAAAAATGGAAACGGAGGGTTGTTAATTAAGTAATGATGATTTTTATCGCACTGAAAGTTTTAGGCCTCGCCCGCAATATAGATATTGTATACGGGTTCATTTACAAATTGATTTACAATCGCTTGGATTATTACTTACGTGCATTATATTATACATAGGTATCTTTAAACTGGGTTTCGTTTATATTGCTCATAATTGTTTTTTTTTACACGTCAAAAGCTTAAATCATAAGCTAACTAATTTAATCTAAAATCTTAATGGATTTTAATTATGACACTGTTCGTTTTGTAATAGTTTCAAGATTTATTTAAAGCTTTTTGTAATCAAAAACCAAAAACAAAGCAAAAGCAATCCAAACATTATTGATTAGTTGATTTATTTGTAAAAATATATACTTATTCAAATAACTGCTGGTATTTGTGTAACTAGTTCGTGTGGTCGCTGTCATGTTCAAGATGGCGCATATTTGTCAAGCTGACGTTTACACGCTTCTAAAATTTTATTTTCCCCAAATTATTATTAACACTGTTAAAAAAAGACAGTACAATTGTCTTGACAAGGGTGTTATATAGCTGATAGCTTTAGATGTAATTAAATATTGAAAACTAATTAAAAATGTAAATAAAATAGGTATATTAGATATTTCAATGTGTTTGAACTAATTATTACTATTTAAATATATATGAAACCCATAATGATAATTGAAGCCTGGAATATTTGCGTTTTGTTTTTTGATTTTCTTACTACAAAAATTTAAATCGAATTACTTATTTTCAGTCTCGTATTGATTTCTGTTGTACAATTAATTTTGGTATAACTCCATTGTCTATGGAGGTTCAAGTTATAAATAATAGATGCGTGGTACGGAAAGGGTTGTTCTTTGTTAACCATTTCATTCTATCGCGACCCTCATACTATTGCGTACTCGTTTACATTCTGTACCTTCTCTGAATGGGTTCTTTGATCTATAATTAATTAATAGTAGTTATTGATTTATCTAAAACGCGAATCCCTACCTTATATTCTGTGGCGTAAAGACTATATTATAAAATATTGAATCTAAATAAAAATATCATATTCTTCCATTAAAATAATCAACTTTGAGCTCTGGAGTGTTTAAATCTACTTCAGTTTGATGTGAGAACACAAAGTTTAGAAATGAGGGCTGTCTTTAAGGGTTTAGTACAGGGTGTAGGGTGGTAATGAGCTTGCTTTGTTTTTTGTGAATTGAATCTTTTAAAAATGGGTTTCAGGATGAGTAGAGCTTATATTTCTTTTTGAGACCTCAGAAATATATTTTAACGAAATTTATATCGTTCTCTTATTGCTCTTTATTTGTCAATTGTAATTTGTATTAAATACTTGAAAATCAGCAACGAACGAAGATTTTGTTTGAATTATTATGTTCTTGTTCTTATTATTTTTTCAAGGCCGTTTTTTAGGTTTCGCTCTACATAAAGACGATGTAGAGATGAATGATGGTCACGTAAAGTGGACGAAGTGCTACAATAAAAATTTCATATTAAATTATTTATAGTTATTAACATTTTTCAATGCTATTGTATACCTGTAGTTCAAATTTCATTTATATCTAAAATCGCAAGTAAAAATATTTCTAATTAAATTAAGTAAATGTTTATCGCATACTTAACCTTTTAATAATTCGGCGTGGAGTGCGATTTAAAGTGGCAACTTTTAGAATATATTTTTTTACAACATTTTTTGAAGTCTCGTAAAAGTACACTTGATGCAGTTCCCGCAGCCGCCGCTGCGGGCGGCAGCTGCGCGCGCCGCCGCACGTGGCGCGGATGTTGCTGCGAGCGCATTGTGTCGCGCTCGCGCCTTGCGGATCTCCTCGCGCCCATTTTTATGTAACTTGATCAGCCGATCGATTATTTTTTTTGCCCTCTGTAAAAATAATTTTCGCTTTCTTATCATATACCTATGTATTGTAACATTTTAGGATTTATAAGAATATTGTATTTATGACAATTGATTAAAATGAGAGGCTGAGACAGTTCCGCCTTGTTATTTTCCAGTTTTCTTGTTTTTTTTTCGGTATTGTAATACCCATAATATTAATACTAATACACTTAATTACAAAATTATATAAAAATTAGAGATTTTGCAAATCCTGCGATTCAGATGTCGCTAAATTATATAGGCAAGTGGTGGGTTCATTAATTCAAAGAAGGAACAGTCGTAGTCTCTCGTAGGCAGATCCCACTCTAGCTAGAGCCTAGTCCGAGTTTAGTACTCACCCATTTGGAATGAAATTGAAATTGTTGTATTTCTGCATTTCTTACCACACACGTAGCGAGGAAGCTATAAACAATCCAGTTAACGATTATTTGACGGATGGCGTAACCACAGAACATCTGAAACGAAATATTCGACAAATAACATTCAACCACAGTACGCACTTACCAGCCGGTGAACCCAACGGAATTTGGTGGCGGTTCGATGTTTTAAAAATCAACACAGCGTGCAGTAACAGAACTGTAATAAAATTGGCTAACTGTAACCTAAATTTTGCTATTCTGGTTCTAGAATATATAGACGTTTCTAGAATTATTTCTGCAATAATTTTTGTTGTAATCAACAGAGTTGCTCGCAGAAATACGTATTCCCATATTAAATACATATTTCAAGTTATGTAAATTAACTGTGCATTTCCTCCTTCTTTACAAATACATACATACATGCCTTCCTTTCAAATATATACATATTCCCATATATATTTCAAATTATGTAAATACACTGGGCACCTTTTGCATATTTTAACCTGTCTTGTGATTCCGAATCCTAAACATGAAATAATAATAAACATCGACTTATTTTCTCAACGGAATCTTCGTAAGCTCTCCCTCTCTTAAATACGTCTCTTACGACTCTTTCAGCTGCGTTATTACTCCATCGCGTCCCTTCAAATGAGTTTTATTACCGAAGGGTGCCACCCTCAGAATATCGTTCGTTTATGTATGTCTGCATTGTGCAGCGTTGCAAATCTCTCCATAATTGGATTCATGCACTGACGACGGGAGAAAAATACGCACACAACAGCTATTTCTTTTGCGATTGAATTAAACTTCAATAAGTTACGACTCCATCACCATTATGTTTTGGTTGCGATGAAATGGTTGTTAATACGTTTGAATAAATCAACAATTAATTAGTGAACAAAACCCCGAAATTGTAATATTTACATAATATGTAGGTATGTCTATTTATTGCATAACTGTGAACAATAAATGTTTAACGACTGATGATTCATCATTGAACTTGCCGATTTTACTAAAAAATACGAAATCTCAAATTAACCAAATATAGCAAATTTTATCACTTTTGAAAATTAACAAGTTTTCGTTATTTTGTAACAACATTTTTATGAGAAAAGTAAATTCGTAGCTGCAAAAAATCTTCAATTCTACGCGATACATAATGAAATAAAAGTTTAAAGAAATCGTTCACATTAGAATCTTCGAGGTGGCCGCCCCGTCGATAAACAAGAGAAGATCGGACCCGTAGCCAGCGGCTCCCTGTACCCGTCCGTACTTGCACACACGTTGTCACCTCGGCAGGCGCCCGGTCGGTTGGACCAATACACAGCACACACACACACGCTCAGCCATACACGTCGCAACATGCACAGGCTGTAACTTTTGTTGTGCCCTCGCTCGCATTCGTCCGCCGGGCGCCGAAGACGACGCGCGTGTCGCTCGCTTTTTAATCGAGTTCAGTGAACGTGTTGTGCTTTATGAACAGTCAAGATGGTGCGAAGCTTGTCGCAGTGGACGAAGACCCTCAGCTTCCCAGCGAGGCTGTCCCCTAACCGCACGTCCAAGGAAAGCGTGGTCAATGTCCAACCGAGCTCCCCTGGCGTGTCTCCGACCCCGAGCGCCTCATCCCTCCCGCAAGGCTCTGACAAAACAATTTCGCCAATCCCGATCACCGAGATCAGTCAAATTGTAAGTGGTATCTTTTATTTAAAGGTTTCGCTAGATAGGAATGCCGAAGCAATGCAGTCGAAGTGCGCTTTGCATACAAATGCTTTCTTACTTTACCGATGAAATTTTTCTTCGTCCTCGCTAAAGTTTTATTTTATAGATTCTGTTTTCACCAATTAACTTTTAAGTCGTTTTTAGCATCGCCCTTATTTATTTCTAAAGTCAATGACAATTCATCAATATGCTTATCGATATGTATAGTCAATTTAATATTCTAGATTAAAAATTAAATTCATCATAGTTTAAATGATGGCCCGGGTAGGTATTCCTAAAACAATTTCACAATTTCTTATTGAAACACTTTAGTCCACCTTCGCATATATTATCACTATCAGCGATCTTTACTGATCATAGCTACAATTATGGACCTTGTCAAATGATAAACACTATTATTATTTTGAATTTTATTCAGGTCAGTCATTCACTTGTTTATTATTAAGTTTATTTAAATAAGGAATGTTTACAAACATCAGTATATTAATGACAAGTTTGTACTGTGCCCTGAAAGATGGCACAGTTAGATCTAACTGCTTTCCCATAAAAGACACCAAAATACGTGTTCAAAATGCGGACTGACCAAACGCCATATTAGTGGACCATTAAGCTATGTACTGCTGAAAGGAAATGAACGATACGTGTCTTGTTTTCAAGTAGTGTGACTTGAGACGGCCGAGGTGATTAATGGGTTTAGTACATTGAAGGTTTTGTTTGAAAACGCAAAAAGCTAACGGCTGGTAAAGAGCAATGGATGAGTTGTTTGCAAAATGATTGCACGGTGTAGGTAGACGTGGTGTTGAGAAGCCGGTGCGCTCGCGCCGACACCGTTATGTATGTCCCCCTTGCACTTACCTTGGCAAGGCCGCGACAAGATTCGAGTTTTTGCAAGATAGCACATGACTTTCACCTTTTGAGATGCCTTTCTAAAAACTGAAGATAGTTTTGACATGGTTTAAAGAAATATTTTCGACTGAAATCCCTCAATCTATACAGGTTATCTTATTTTGTAATACTTTTTAATGATGTTCTACAAGATTGTATAAATAGATGTTTTGTGCATTTATGTATAATATGATGTTTTTAATTTTTTGTTACTTTTTTAAAGGTATGGTAAAATGAAGTTGTGGCAAACTGAAATATTGAATTAATTTAATTTAATTTATTTACCCGTCCTTGGCAGTAGAATTGGAAAATCAAGGCATCTAAGAACTTTATTTCACCTTTATGTCGACATTTGTCAATGATTAATTATTTTTTTCAATCAGGAATATAAAGTGCCTATTATATAATTAATTATTATTATATTCATGAAATATGTTTAAATGCCTGCACAGATAGTTAATAATGAAATTAAGGTATTTATGTTAAGAATACAAGGGAAACAAATTAAACTGTAAAGTTAAGACACGGCTTATGACAGTCGAATAACGTATGTTCCTTTGTTTAAAAAATATGACTGTTATGATATTATTATCCAGTTAAAATTGTCATTAAATTTAATACGGTCACTAAACGACATTTCGCAAAGGCTAATGAAATACATATTGTGTCCAATATCCCGAAATTTACACGTTTAAAACGTCAAGGTGCCATATGCCCTCAGCGGGCTGTAAATTAAGAAACATGTAATAAAATAAAGTTTTATTTGTAATCGTAAAGAAAGCCATCAATATCGGCCACGCAGCCATTTTGGATTTATAGCGCGTCGGTGTTTTTTGACGGATTTTAAATTTAAAAAGTCATTTGACGTTTCGAATGTCATTTATTGGCGGTAAATAATTCTTAGCGCGAATGCCTTCGCAGTAATATTCGTCGGGACGTGGAATGCAGCCTGTATTGCATGTTCGATTGCCAAAGCATACATTGTCCGATAAGCGTTAAGTTTGCTTACGGCAAGGAAACGGAACGTTCAAGTCATTGATACTCCGAGTATATTGCACACAGACTGCAGAAATTTCATAATGTCTACATCATCTCAGATGATATATAAAAAGTTATAGATAAATGAAATGTTGGTTTCATATTTCGAGATCTTTTTTGTTTTGATAGTCTTTGTGAGATTATGATTAGAATATTTTGAGATTATATGGTATATCCATTATCCACTCGCTATTGCTGTATATACAGTTTCCCAATTTACTTTTTAATCAATTAAAGTTTATAAATGGGAATAGATGGAATGTTTTATTATTTAATGGGCGAAATTTATGTGTACCTATAATGAACTTAAGTATTATTATATTTTAAATGGGATATATTAATGTTTAAATGATTATGTTTAATGAGGTTTTGGATTATCTGTAGGTATACACAGCATCTAACTATAATATGGATAGCGCCATGACATCTCCTATTTTCGCCTTTTTCGAATTTTGTACCTAGACAAATAACATAAAGTAAATGTTAAATATATCAAAAAGCTTTCTGAGTAAAAAGAAAACTTATTTGTCAGAAAGCACTGGGCGGCCATACTACCATATTTATTAGGTATTTTATTGTGTCTGTGGCGGAACGAACATCTGCGTGTCAAATTCCTCGATGCCATGTGCAAGCTACTTGTGGGAAGCGAACCGTGCACACATGAGCGTTGAAAAAAATGTACATTTCAAAACGGAATAATTCGGGCCGATATAAGGCGTGGTCCTGTTTGTGGAAAGATGGCCCACTTGATGGCAGTTCACTTGTACAGAGTCATTGCCCTAACACTTATTGAATATTATTCAGTTATCAATATTAGCAAATATATTGAGATTTTTAGGCATAACATTTGAGCTGATCTTATCTTAACGATAAGTGAAACTAGGCTCATGTTGAAATGCAACGTATTGTGGCAGATCCGCGTTGAGATTTGATAGAATTGGGTTAGCCACACATCAATTTTATGTTTGTAATAAAAAACGTTGCTATTAAATTTTACATTTCCTACACTGCAATGAGTTATGGCCTTGCTTCTAGGAGATTCTACAAATCAAACCGCGGTGTAGATACGTTATTATTGTACACATACATTTCTAAATATTTATTCTGTTGGAATAATATTGTAAAAAAGTATAAAAACGTTAATATAAATTATTTAACATTTTAGTTCCACATATTGCCTTAGGTATTTTACCGTTTTTATTAAATTTATCTTTTATTTCGTATCTTTCATATTACTTGAAAAAACCACTTAGTTAATTTTTTTTCACACATTCGTAATTACTTACAGTTTTTGAACAGAAAAAAAAAAATTTTTACGCATCGTGCACATTACCACATTCGGAACAGAAAATATCGGAAAGGTTTTTAATGGAAGTACAACATGGTCTCGTAATGTGGGTTCAACCATTATGTAAGTGTGGACGTACAAAAAAGGAAGAGGGGCGCTTCTTGTCACGTCAGCTGTTACTTGTTGTGGAACCCGATCGTGAATACATTGAAATTTATAAATGATGGATTTTGTAGCGAGATGTTATAAAATCTGCCATTTTATTTAAGTTATAAAGTTTTCTTATTTATATTATAAGCAGGTACAGTTATTGGAGTAAACTTTACATAACTCTGAACTTATTCGAATGTTTACAAATCGTTGGTGCTTTTTCTTTATAAAATTAGTTTACTTTAAATTAAATGTTGGTTACCGCAGAAATCATATTCCAAAAGTCGATTATAAAGTAAACGAACACTTAAAACCAAAATATTTACCTTTTTAAATTGAATATTGTCAGAAAAATCTTATACATTACACGATTCCACGAAAAAGGTATGCGCTTTTTTAATTTGTGCCAATTTCTTTCATTTCTTTTTTATTGTTAAACGCACCATTAATGCCTGCGTTCGGCGTGCTAAACTGCCAGTGTACTTTTTACACATCGAGTATCGGATAACAGGAACGGATATGATACGTGATACCAAAGAGTTAATATTTGTCAGTATTCAGATATCGATGTGTGGTTAAGCTGCGATGGGTACGGATGCGTGCAAAAAGAGATTTTCAACAGACAAAAAATGTTTCCGGACATTCCAACATGAATGATGGCAAAGGATGTCGAGATAATGCCTCTACGCGATATATGTATATTGCCTGCGTCATGTAATTTTGGGAATTTAAAAAGATGTTTATGTGCGATCAACAGCAATTAATTTTTTTTATTATTGGTGTGATTCTTTTTTTAATCATTCGTACTAATATATGGTTAATTAATAACGTTTTAATTTATTTTAAGTACATAAATGAGCTATATTAGCCATATTACAATTGAAGATAAACGAAAAGATGCCGGTATGTAACGTTGGCAGGTAGAGCTTGTTTAATGAAAACAAAATTAATTGAGTATCGATATACGAAATTTGTAAGATCCGGACGGCACCTGTGCAATGCGCAGATGTTGATGCCATTAACGGAAAGTTTGGGAGATTTAATATACGCGCACGCACTAAAGGCAACAGCTGACGGAGGTTGTAACGAAAAAAATTCAGTAAAAAATCTTACCTGAGCGGAGAGGAATGACAGCTGGCACTTTGTAATTTCACTATCGATCAGCTGATGCAAGCTGATGCCAAGGTTTTGAAAGATTCGTAACAATAGGAAAAATTAAATGATTTTTTACCTTATGGCTATAGTAGATTTTACAACGCAGCTGCTGCTGGACTTTTTAAAGGATTAATATATAGATTTTAAAATCTCCCAAACTGAGATAAAAGAAAAACCTATTTCATTAATATCGACTCTTTGAATACTCGTTCATTAATATCGAAATAAAAATTTTCATAAGTCTAATTATTTTTGCATGTCGTAGTCTATTCGGAAACAACATAGAGTAAAACAAGTGAACAGAATAATCCATACATGCTGTTCTTCCTTCTGCTGTCACATTTCAAAAATAAGACGCGCCATTGTACAATGGGTTTGTGTAAAAACTCGAGTTATTTGAGAGACTCAAAGGGCAGTACTTGAGAATTATTTGTAAAAGGGCCAAACAAAAGCCGGGCATCTGTTCTGTGTCCAACTACTGTTTATAGAACACGTCCATCCTTCCGAAACCTTTGGGTTACAGCGCGCTTAGAACTATTCCCGTCCGCCCTAGATCCTCAATGGACTCGTCAATACATATACAATAACACAACGGTTAATAGCTCGCGCGATAATTTTTATGAGATTTTTTATGGTTCTCCGCTGGACGAGATGAAAGGGACGTTTTCGTTAGTTTCATCTTAACACTACCTGCATGGATGAATGTATAAAAAATGACCAAATGCTGTCGAATAGGAAGTTATAAATATGAGTTAAAACACCATAAATACGCTATAAAGATCTACGAAATTAACGTAATAATATCGAGCTCCAATGTAACAACATGGCCGCCAATTGGCTATTAATGTTTTATAGGACAAATTTTTGTGTAATTTATTCCAAGGGAATACAAATATGCACTATAACATCCATAAAATATATACTACATATAATATTATAAAGTTCTCGTATGTATACAAATTTATCATTTATTACATAATTACAGATGATATATAATTTAGTAAAGCCATACAAGTGTGCTATATAAGGGCTAATCCATCGACGATCATTCATAAACCTGAACTATAATTACCGACCAATAAATTGTATCTTCATCACTGAACGTATCATTTCACACAAACGTTTCGAATTTTAACAATGATTTAAAAGATGCTGGAAATAATTACAATGAAACTACAAAAGACTCTAATCCTTTTGTGTGCCGCCATCTTGGTTGCGTTCAAAATAATTATCGGTTACAGATTAAATAGGGATTTGAAGGCTTAAATAGTTCCAATCCATTAAAGCTCGTTACATAATTGTACAGGATGATTGATGGATATAATATAATATATTATATGTATGAATGTTATTATACGGAGCAATAATTAGGTATTAGTATAACTGGACGAATTTATTTCAAACACCTCTTTCTTATAATGTCATGAAGCGTCTGTAGAAAATTTGTTTTTATCTGATAAAATAACTTTCATTTCGACCAAAGATTAGTAACACTGTGTTACTGAACTAATGAATAAACTATAGTAACCGATACAGATAAACGAAAATATTGGACATTGTGTTTTTTAGTCCACTTATATTATATTTGTCTTTCGATATTTTTTCGTTTAATGTCAATGAAAAATTGAAGTCACTCCTATAAACACTCCCCAATTAGCATAAAAATAGTCATAAATCGTTATTATCGTCGTCATTTACATTCTGCCATCGCACAAAGAGATATGAAATCATCACGCGATGTCCACTTTGGTTCCTTGTTTATCTGATATCTACTTAATTAACAGAAATAAAAGCTTTCGTGTTAAATTGCTATCAATTTCAGCTATCTTATTTATAATAATATTATATTTTTAGTAGAGGATTTCACACGAATAACACTTACTTCAGTAATGTTAAAATTGGAATATGTCTTAACTGTATGTCTATTGTATTATGAAAAAATTTAATCAATAATTGAGTTTACCAATTAAATTATAATGATGTCCATAACTCCTTTAATGGCCATATAAAAGCGATGAAACTGAATACTTAATAAGTAATATGTAAGCCCAATTAACCGGATGCGCAGCCATATTTACGATGAGATCGCGATTCGAATAATTCGACCGCAAGCGATATCCGGTGTCCTTCGTGTCAGCCAGACATGGCTGTGGACTTAAAAGCTAAGTTGTAAGAAAAGTGGTTATAGTCTTAAACTAGCAACGTCTACGGATTTGGTAACATAGAGTACAAATTACTTACTCGTATATTAAATATTATTGATGTATAAATACCGCGTTTTGTAATCTTAAAAGTCTTCAAATTTAAAACAAAAGTATAACACATTTGTTATTTTATTTTTTTAGGATATAGCTACATAGCGTGGAGTTTTTTTTTTTGATATGGATTTGAAAATGAGTTGTTTAGAATTCATTTTGACACCGTCACAACGACAAACACAATAAGAATAAATAATTAATATAGTCTTTAATTGTATGCTTAAATAAGTATTTCATTTTAAAAATAGCATAAAAATATATCACCACGCCTGTAATCCCCAAAGAGGTAGGCAGGGGAGTGTAATACACTCCCACATTTTACCTGTTACATTTAGGTCCAATGGAGTAGGTGGCTATATTGCCATACACCGGGCACAAATCCAGAAAATAAGAACAATTTCATAAAATAGCAACTGACGCGATGATGCATTTTTTTCAACCCAAATATATTAACAGGACATTAGATGTTAGTGCCAACAATATATCATCTACGCAAAGTGGGACAGAAAAAAAAAATACAGCATGATTACATACATACCTACAAATGTATATAATCTGTGGGAAAATCTCTGAACCGTGTCGTCGTACACTCGGAGTAGCGATTGTCAAGTTCCTGGCACTAAATTCTGTGTGATTAAGCGATATTAGACTTACTGTCTTTATTTAAGTCTAAATGGTACTGTGTCATCACTTTTTTCTACTCGTGTATCATCAGTGACAGTTCGTCAATATGCAAGTAAGTTGTGTGGGTATTGTTATAGTAGAACTTGTATGTTGGTACTATTGTTACCGTTCAAATTATACGTTCGAAATTACAGCACAGATAGTTCAATAATTTATGGAGGCAGTTGGAAGTTGTTTTTATAAAAAGAACATAAAATTATTGTGACCTGTAATTTTATAACAAAGTGAAGACAACAACGAGAGCGAGCGAGCGAATTATAAAATTGCTTGGAGCTTGACGTTCATTTGTAAAACAAGCGAAATTTTTGTCTTATTTATATTTAATCACTTTTAAATTCCTGTTTCTATCATTAACTCTTGAACTTTTTTTATAAAAGTGAAAAAAAAGTATTAAGGGACTTGTCATTTTTTTAGTAGGTACCTAAATAAATAATGAATTATTTACAGATTGGTTTTATACCAGTTTTTTTTATGAACCACATTATCACATTGTTAAATCGCGCTCTACATGTAAGGGTTAGGCACGCAGGACGGGCGATTTATTTATGAGTGCTTCTCGCCAATATTTCGTGTGCATGTCATTAACCTTGGTACTTTCTCGTCCGTAACATAAATCGGATCTAAAACATTTGAATACTCATGGTTATAATTAAGTGATAAATAATAAAGTTTTAAATAAATTGGTAACACAAATTATAAAATAAAATTAAAAATGTATAGTTTTCTTTTTAACTTGTTGTATCTGTATATATTCTGGACTATTTAAGTAATGATTACAAAATAAAGAGTGCATGTATTGTACTTGATATGGTTTTACAGACTACCATCATCAACGTGTTTAATTCCACAGTTGGAAGTAAGCTTCCTCTAAAGGGCCTTTTCTCTACAATCCCCATGCTGGGGTTGCGCTTTTGGCATCGCAGAGCAAGACTTTTCGCAGCGCCTATGCTGCTGCTCATCAGCGGCTAGGACACTTAGTCGTGCCTAAGCATGCCGTGACATTCCGCAATCTGCCAGGATACACACTTATAGTGTGTACCTGAGCATAAAAAATAGTAGTTTCTGCAAATAATAATAATAAGAAAGTTAATATTGTATGTTGCCATATGCAATTACAACTGCTTAGTTGGTCGAGTGGTTGCAAGCGCGACTGCCGATCGAGAGGTCCTGGGTTCAAATCCCGGGTCGGGTACTATTCGATTTTTCTAATTTAGAATTTCCAGTAGTGACTCGGGAGTCTGGATATGTGCCCGGTGTATGCCAATAGGCTCA
>DWME01000308.1:0-36664 GCA_018244795.1 Parelbella ahira ahira | reverse complement strand
CTCTTTAACTAAATATTTATGTATATTTTGAAACCCCCACTTGACCATCATGGTAAACTATGTTAAACTATATCATTCTGAAAATAGATGTGTCAAAAAACGAATGATAGTACGTGTGACGACGACCGATGACGACTAATGATGATTATGATGGGACTCTAAAGAAAACAGTACCGTTACACAAAAGTTTCAACTCCACATAACGCTTACAGTGAAACTTGACATTAATTTTATGTTTTTCCGAAAAGCTAACGAGAGGGGAATCCACTTTCGGGCGGCTCCATTGTGTACGTTACCTGTGCCCTTCCCGGGTAGCGCGACGGTAAAGCATTCCTGGCTGTATTCCGATGCTACAAACTCGTTGCTTTTTGTAATGGAATTTTGTTTTTGGAATTCTGTCGGGTACGCGGACGAATTTAAACGTTGACTCCAATTTACAAGTGCCGAACCAATTTTAAGGGTAGCACAAATAAAAAAAAAATTTAATTGTCACTTTCTCTTCACTATGATCAGGTTTAACCGATAATAACTATAAAAATCTATCTAGTATAGTATTTGCAAAAGTTGTTTGTATGTTTGTTACTCTTTCGCGCTGATACAGCGATTATTGTATAGATAGACTATGACCTGGAATAACTGATAGGCTATTGTAGATAATAAAATTAGCCAAAGGAGGCGCTGCTTGAACGATACATCATACTAAAAGAGAATCCTACAAAACTTCGAGTCACGTCCATCAAAGTGGTGGAAAACTCTTAATTACTAATAAATATGCTTTACTAATCACTAAACAAGCTCATATGACTGAATGTTAGAAGCAATGCAGTTTCCTTAAAATTTATAATAGTGGTGTAGCTTGGTTAAAACACAGCGTAGTAGCGAACTGTGTTCCACGAATACCAAAATGTCATAGATTGTTGCGATCGGCTTTCGAATATGTACCAGATATACCGTTCAGTTGCTGTATCGAACTGCCAACAAGCCGCTCGGTCGCCGTGATAGCGGTTTGCATGCGCGCGGATTAAGGCAGACGCACACTAATTGCTACCATCGAGAAGTTACGAAGTAAATTGTCTATGTGTATTGCTAAAAGTAGCGAGTGTGCATTGGTTCTTATATTTGTATGAAGGATTAATAAAATTTTAATTTTATTACGTTGCATTTTTTTGTAACTGTTAATTGTCTGTATAACAAAGTCGCCCTGGTTCTAACTTTTCGCTTTGTCTCGACGAGATTGATATTTTAGTGATAAGATAGACGATTGAATTCGATCAGAAAGTAAGTGACACTTATTTGGTTTGCGATACGATTTAATATGGGATATTAAATATGGACTGCATTAATATGCGAAAATAATACTATGTATTTATACATTTTTAACCGCATACATGTAACTTTGTACATGTAATACCGAATACATGTAAATTTTAAACATGAGCAAATTTATGTCCATCATCTTCCAATAATCCAGTCGATCCACCAATCCACGTCTATACCATCCAATGAAATGACCAAGTAACATTCGTCAATTGTGCGTCGTTAGTAGGCGAGCAAACAGAAAATTATATGCAAAACAGACACTATAACGACGTTAATATCCCACCGGGGACTCTACCCCATCACAGCAGCGTGCGAAAACTTTAGTCGGCAACTAAATATAAGGCGAACACTGGGGAATTCGTGCACGAGTATACAGAGTGCTTACGCCTGGCACATAATGTTTTGGACAAATGGAACAACTTGCTTTCTTCTACTCGAATTGTACCGAAAATACACAGTTTCATTTGTGGCGCTGACCAGCTTTTGTTTCGTGTTAACGCTTGTTTCGGGGGCTATTTTTCGTGCGGGAACATATTGTAGATATTTTCTTAATATGAACTGTCGCTTATTAAAACTTTCCGTTTTATGATTTCAAGGATTCATATATCTATAGAATTGTCTCATTTTCATATCAGATAGATGGCATAGCAGTATAAATGAAAAAAACAATGAAAAATGAATAAGTATTTTTACATTTTTCATAATTACCGCTGTTTCCTGCTGATTTCACACTCGTTGCAATTTATCGTTTTACTGACATTGTGCCGTTATCTGTACGGAATTAGTGTCCTCTATTGATCGCAACGTTTCGCCGTCGCTGTTTAAATGTCAAATGACGCGTTGCGTTCATATCGTTTCATTGATTGACATGATTGTTCTCGTCGAATATTTAAACTAGTTAGCATGTATGTTTTTTGGCTATCTGGTATATTTTGAACTTTGGTCTTGTTCGATTTCCATCGTTTAAAAAGGTTTTCGTTACTGTTGCTTGTTTCTCTGTAATGATTTTATCACATTTATTTTGATAGTATTTTGGAATTCTTATGTCTATTTTAAATCTTTTGATCATTAGGTTTTAAAATATTTACTGTACAGTTAGAACGTGTACTTGATATAAGATTGCATGTATTAGGTATTGGAAATTAAAATAAAGGCTTTCAAGTTTTAATTGATAAAGTATCTCAGTAATTGAATACGTATATCCTTTTCTCGAGTTCAGGATAATTTTTGTGCAGACCGTTCTGAAATCATCGTTGCTATGTTCTTATATAGTTTTGTGAATTTAATCTATTCATACCCAAGCAAAATTTATAGGAAGAAACAGAAATATTCGATGAATTCAGAAAGAAAATTTTATATCGCTCAAGTCTATTGAATTTCAGGTCTGTATCAATTTCAGTATCATTATTTCAGCGGGCAAAGCAACAAGAATTTACTGTAATATTTTTTGGATCCGTGGAGAATATTTGAATAGGATTTCATTTCATGAACATAATTTCGTTACACAATCAACTGAAAAGCGTTGGGTTCGGTTTTATTCAATACTCGTATTGTTTTACGTGTGTTACTTTGAGTTTTCATTTCGTTGAATTATAATGAATGACTTGTAGTAAGCCATTTTGCGTAAATAACGTACGCAATCCACACATAATTATTTGAGGTTTTTGAAATTAAACAACACTGGCTGTAGCGCCGAACGGAAAC
Organism: Parelbella ahira ahira; assembly: GCA_018244795.1. Lineage (NCBI taxonomy): Eukaryota > Metazoa > Arthropoda > Insecta > Lepidoptera > Hesperiidae > Parelbella > Parelbella ahira. The sequence continues at coordinate 33,640 of DWME01000308.1, read as the reverse complement.
ATCGTTAGGAAACCTGCACGTGTGTGTTCCCCGTAATGTTTTCTGAGACGTGTGACTGCTGCCAATTCGTATGTGGTTACAGTGGCATTGCTACAGCCTTAATATTTCTCATTTATATTATATTGGTATTGTATATAGTTATATTGTATTGTTTGAATATTTATGATGTTACGTTAAATCTTTAGTTGGCTGTATGGACAATGTATGTACATACATATCTTCCAAGAGCTGTTTTTGTTTGTTAATAATGCAAAATAGAAATAGTGATAGGAGATCCGTTTCCGACAATGGAACATTAAAAGCGTTCATGATGATGACCATGACTACCACGGTGGAAATGAAGATGATAATGAACGTGTTCAATGAATACTTCTATTAGCTACTCCTTCGGTTCAATGTCCGTACAATACTCTGGGCCTAAATACTTTTTTACTGTAAACAATATTAGTATTTTCACTACAATTTACAAAACATCTAACCATCGCATTATGTGGCAGTTTTATAACTAGAAGAAGTTGGTGGGTAAAGTTCCTCAGCGGCGCGAGTCGCTTCCGTTCTTTTTTCAAATCAACCGTGTTGTTGAGAGCCGCGATTCGCGCGTATCGATCCCATCGGCGCCCGCTGCAGCGGACAGGCAATTATAACGCCCACCATATAACATTGCGTGGGCTTTTTTTATTATGGAATGTCGGAATTTATTCATAACTATATTCCATACGAGGGACGTATTGGATGACTTTTTTCTTTATTGTTCATTTCATTATTCCCTCCCTCGCCACATGCAACACGTCATCGGGTGCTGTTGGGAATTTATTAGTTCGCTGGCGATCGTGTAACCCAGTTTTGCATTTTCATTTCGACGTATGTTTTTCGTTTTTTAGAATATTTCGTACGCTCCCTGTCGGAGTCGTCGCCGAGATTTATATGACTTTTTCGCAGAGCAAAAAGGTCAACTCCGCGAGCGATCAGATCGCCTGATATAGGATCTCTACTGGGGACCCTTATTTATCAAAATGAATTTTGCCTATTTGAAGTCGAGACGGGTGGTAACCCAAACTTATGTCCATTACGGTTAACTTTTTGTAATATATTCCTGGTGTAATTCTTTGTGATAAGTTATTTTATTTGGTGTTAATATTATGCAAAACATAGAATAGAATTTTAATCACGCTGGCGAAGAGCCAAGTTTTAAATATTCTAACACTTTCCAAGCGTGTATTAGTGTTAATATTATTACTACTAAGTCTACTACTACTCACATTGTTACTGATATTGAGAGCTTGAATTGAAGCTCTTCAGTTTAGCGTTCTATTTATCTCTTTCTGTTTCGCCATCAAACATATACAATAATATCTTAGGATATCACTCACGGCCATCTGATCCAAGCATCAAGAGAGCTTGTGTTACGGTTTCAGGCGGCTGATAAACTACATATATGTACATGTGTGTATAACTATATACTTCATAGATATTTTTGACGCCCACTTACACAACAAATGCACTAACGAGCCTGTCAAAGTGGCTGTTAAGTGCTATTATCTTTGTGAGTTTCACAGAAAAGACCCATAATGTATAATCTAAATACTGTATACCGTTCACTACACTTATTATATCACATTACGATCATTACATTGTCCGTTCAGTACAAGACCGCTGACCGTAACCGCACTTCAATGAGACGAGTAAACGATTATTTTTTTATACGTTCAACTAAACCTTTTAAGAAAAGGCCGAGGTTTTTGGCCAAAAGCCAAACATCCGTTGTAATGGAGAGCACGCGTCGCTTCACAGCTTATCTCAAGAGGATGCCTACTACTTCCGGTGGCCGGCGACTGGTGCCCCCTCGACCGGAAATGTTCTGAATCCCCGGTGAAATATTAAAATGCTTCTCTGATGTCTTTTAATGATCCCCCGAGTAATTGTCTATGTTTATGCCAAACTTTTTGGTACCTTTACTTGACATTAGCCAACTGTACTGGCACATAAATGCGTCTCCCCGACGAGTCTGCTTCAAAGGACAACTGTTTCCGGTTATCCGGACAGCTTTGCGCTCATGAGTCTGTGCCCTGTGAAATATTAAAAGTGTTTCCCGTAACTTTGAGAGGTAACGTAACATTTTTTGTATTTATGACTGCCTCGTTGGTCGAGTGTTTACAAACACGACTGCTGATCGGACTTGTGGAATGTGGGAGTATACTACAGTCCCCTGCCTACGTTTTGTATTGAAACTATTTCATATTCTCCATCCAATTTAAATATATCATGATGTTCAATGGTACGTGATATGTTACATCTAATTTAAAATTACTCATGGCATATTGCTTTCGGAAGTGGCACGATGGTCAATAATATCTATACATATGTATATACCGCCGTTATAGCAAAATGATATTTTAAACTTAAATTATTGACGTAAATGTAAGTGGTGAAACGTTGGAGTGTACTACACATCTCTGTCTACACCTTAGGGGATGACAGGCGTGAAGTGACGTTTTTTTTAAAACTGTTGACTTAAAAGCGCGGAATTATTACATGATTTATTTACGTGGTTTTATCGTCTTCTTTCGGTACGACGATTTTAAACCTCTCAGTTGTACTTCCAACGACTGAATGTTTTGAGTTTTTTTTTGCTCATCCGCTCGGAAATGTCCGTCTCGTGAAATATTGAAATCCTCACTGATGAATGCTCTCCAGCGATATCTACATGCCGTACAAATCTCGCTCCCTTTTTTGTATTCGTATCGAAATTTCGACGATGTTGCCCGTCCTCTTGCCTCGCTTTGATTTATTATTCATGAAGTACTTCTTTGAATACCGATACGGATATTCAGAGACAACAAACAATACGTTTCTTTATCTATATAATATGTTAACTGCTCGGAAGTTGGAAATTTATTATTTCTTTTTGTAAGTAGTAAGTACAAACGATCTTGGTGAACTTATAAATACTAATGGGAAAATTGATTGTTGTCTGACAAATAGTAAATTACATTTTTTGCTGGTATTATTTTTATAGAAGTGTCTAGGTATGACAGTTAGAGAGAGGTACTCAAAACTTTTACACTAAAACCGCAACCCATTAGAGGTCTCCTAGCATTTTACACTTTCCGTATTACGTAAGAATTTATATGTGCGACGTGTCACGTCATGGCAGATGACTCACTAGTGCGTACTCCCTGTTACAGAAACGAAGCATGAACTGGAAGATCTCATGGCCGACATCAAGAAAACTGCCAACAAAGTCAGAGGAAAATTAAAACGTAAGTCTATTTTTCGAAACTGTAAACGTAGTAGTAGACCAGACAGACGGTTGTAAAATAAGTGCGCTTAAAATGGTGAAGGTTTGGGTCAGAGAAGAAATAAATGTATTTTCTTTTCTTTTATATAATTTGCGGTAAGTTTTGCAACATATCCAGTAAAGATAAATGCAATATAAAATTATGTAGGGATGCCAGATGTGATACGATCCGTCTTAAGGAAGTAGCCAGACTAATACGCCACCAAAACTGTAACATAAAATCAGTAGGAATGATGGAAGACGAAAATAAAAAAAAATACATTATAAAAAAATAACTGGATTGACAACGTAGAATCACATTGGTCTCGTGTGCATTTCACAGACATAGAGCAGAACATCGAACAAGAGGAGCACTCGAACAAATCGTCTGCGGACCTCAGGATAAGAAAGACGCAGCACTCGACGCTGTCGCGCAAGTTCGTCGAGGTGATGACGGAGTACAACCGCACCCAGACCGACTACAGGGACCGGTGCAAAAACCGAATACTCCGACAGTTGGAGATCACCGGCCGCGCCACCACCGACGACGAGCTCGAGGCTATGCTGGAACAGGACAATCCGGCTGTCTTCACTCAGGGGGTGAGTCATTTTCCTCAATGCTTCCATTACATACTGCTCACCCTTGTCTGTCTCCACTAAAAGCGTTTTTCCCGTTTAATGATAATGTCAATTAATATCATTAATCTGAAAGTAATAATCAGTCACTCTTCACAGTCACGGCTAAAATTAATGAGAGCACATTTATCTCGTCAATGATTCAATAAATGCATGTAAACCTCTACATTTAATTTTAATATAGTCATGTTCAAATTTAATATGTCAAACTGGTAAATGGGTCACCTCACAGTAAGTGGTCATCGTCGTCTCTAGACTTGTGCGATACCAGTGCGTTGCCGGCATTGAAGGAAAGTTCCTTTCATGCCGTCCTTAAAAAGCTCGAGGTCATACTGCTTTGGGAATAATAGATATTTTTAATTACATAATTATGCATACGGCTCGTACAACGATACAGCATTGTCGAAGGTCATTGCACGCTGTTAAAAATCGATATCGTAATACACGGAAACTCATTTTAATCGCCCTTGATTGTATTACGCGATAGTCCATGTGCAATGTAGGTACTCGCTGATCGCTATAATTTCATAAAACGGAAATTTGCACACTAGCACATGTCAATACAGACGCGGCTTAGTTTGTGGCTTTGGTCGTGTACTGCTACAATATTTGTAGTATAATATTTTCGTTTTGTATCATTTTTATTTATTGTATTTAAACCAGGTACCACTTAAATTTGATTTTGGTTTGTTAGTGCGAATTCTTAATGAATGTACTTACCCTTAGTATATAAAAATCATGATACTTAACTCGGCATTCTACATACAGAGCGTTTAGTTGAGTCATTATACATATGGTGCCTACTGGTGGTGCCTACTACATAGGTACCTACTGTGCTTGTAAAGTATGTAAATGTGGGCGTTCAAGTGAATCTCAGTATCCACTGATGTCTCACTCTCGATAGTGTTTATTTTGTCATCATTCAAAATAAAACACAACATACCACAACGGGTACAGTTCCTGAAGGCGTAGGTAGAGGAGTATCGTATATACCCATGTTACATCAGTTATGTTATACGTCCTACCATGGAATCTGGAGTGAGCCTCTGGCCTTTCAGGATAAAACGTGGCAAAAAAGCCCGCATTTAGGGCTAGTATACCTTTAGCATTTTGAGAGGCACGCTTTTTTAGTGCGCGTTTATGAACTTAAAAAATTAAGAATATAGGAAGTGCTTTTGCCTATTATGCATATTTAATAGGATTTCCTAGTAGTAGCCAACGATTACTAGCTGTTAGAACTATGCATATGTGTACGGACATTTTACGGCCGTTTAATCACTTTATACCATGTGATGACTGATCACGTCAGATGTGGCTTAGTTTGCTAGATAGGTATTGGTTATCGCGCGGTATATTGGCGCATGGGTTTCAGTTAATTTTGTTACTCTGATTACTGGCTGATGGGGGAAATCATAAGTCTCTGAAATCGGTATTCGTGTATCACGGGAGTGACGAATGTAGAAGAAGCATCTCTGGTCCGTAAGGGTGGAGTTGGTCTCCGTTTAGTTGTAAGCTTAGCTGGTGTGAAGTTTAGTAAGATTAATGATAAAACTCGTATGGTGTTAACCGTGTCTAAAATCGATTGTAAACGAACGATTTTCCAGATTATAATGGAGACCCAGCAAGCGAAGCAGACGCTGGCCGACATCGAGGCGCGGCACGCGGACATCATCAAGCTGGAGACATCCATCCGCGAGCTGCACGACATGTTCATGGACATGGCCATGCTCGTCGAGAGTCAGGTCACAAGCTTTTCATTAATCTTCCACTCTTTTATATTTCTGCAGCAGCAGAAGAGTTCATGCAATTTGCTCACTTGATAGACGGGAATATATTCGTCTACGAAATTTAAAGATGTGAAAGATTTAAAATTATTATCCTATTCAAAGCTTCAAATATCCATCAGTGTGATCTTCTACGAGGCTAAGATCAGATGTCTAATATTCTATCGAAAGCTTTAAATAACTTTGAATCTATTTGTGTACGATGCTACAAAAATATTTCTATTCATACTCAATACTGCCTATGAGCAAATTGTCCGTTTATATTTTCTTTGTTCTGTAGCAAACCATTGGGTAAAGTCTCGGTTGGTGGATACTTCAAAACATCCATTTTACCAGCCGAGCATTCTTGAACTGCTATGGTCTATCTTATGACTGTTACGAACATTGTTTGGTTATATTTAAAGCTGTTTATAGATATCATGAGATTAGCTAAAAAGCTAACTTGCCCGCTTCATTGAGACAAATAAACTGACAGTATTTTCCACGACTCGTTGAGGTCCAACGGTTATGACAGCTCAGACTTATGTTACGAATGAAGTTTATAGTGAGTATTCAAATTTAAATGTTTCTTAACAGCCTTCGGGATTTATGGAGGCTCGGTTTGTCAACTGATGTTATTGTGTATGTTCAATGTTAGCGTTATAGTTGTGATTTTTTTACATTAATTAAATAAGAATCTATGGATACAGGGAGAGATGATCGACCGCATTGAGTATCATGTTGAGCACGCTGTTGACTATGTGCAAACTGCCACACAAGATACTAAGAAGGCCTTAAAATATCAGAGCAAAGCTCGACGGGTGAGTTGTCATCATACCAACAGTCGATTCGTATTTTGCTAATGCGTTTTTGTTTTTCTTTGTTCGTCGCCCCCCCTCCCCCCTCCCTGTGCCCCGCGCCCCACTACTCCTTTTGTCTGTTTGTTTACGTTACGTTCCACGGTTCTTTTTTCAACCTTGCATCGTTTTTTTTTATACATTGAATTCGGTGATTGGTTCAAACAATGTTTTAGGTGTTTTGTTTTTTTTTCTTTTCTTTTATTTTATTTAACTCCCGTCTGTGTGTCCTCTTTTCGATAATCATAACATGTGCATAATTACCACTTTACCTACGGCTTTCAATGTTGTGTCTCTTTTCTAACTCATCTACGTGTATACGAAACTAACACTCGGTGGTGATGGGCTTTCTTATGTTCAACATTTTTAACATGGAACTTTTGATTTTTCCTTGTGTGCGTAATTTGCCTCTTGTCTCTATATGGTGGTGATATTTGTTATATAATAACTGTATCTAAAGTATTACTCACATTCTTTTATATACGCTTTATATTATGTGTCTATTATTATATTTATTAATAATTTTTATATATGAATGTTATGTAAACACGTTATTATGTAACAAGTGTTCGATCGATGTACCTATAAACGTTTATTAACTAACAAACTGTATAATAAAAATTATCACTAATTATTTTCTCACATGTATGTCTGTCTGTGTGTGTGTTTTGAACTAAATGTATGATGTATACTATAACAATACTCGGCGGTACTTACGTTATGCAGTTATCGAATTTAACTCTTCTATCTTCAATCGCCTCAAGATGGTTCCCGAGCGACGCTCGCTCGTACGCGTAACACGTCTAACGTGGGTGACATGTATAATAAAACCGTATGAATCAATCGCCCCGCCCCTGAAGGATAAAGACCCCCCCATATTACCCCTCCCCTCCCCCGCTCCCCCAGCGCTGTGCTTAGCGCGCGCAGGGCGAGCTGGTGGACCGCATCGAGCACCACGTTACGCAGACCACGGACTACGTGGAGTCGGGTCGCGGAGAACTGGTTCAGGCCTACAAGTGGGCGACCAAGGCGCGGAAGGTAATCAACACCCCCAGCCCTCTCCACGCCCGTTGCCTCTCTTCACACCTCTCTAACTCCACTGCCACCTCCGACTCGATTACCCGGTGTCTCTAATATAGTACTTCCTACTTCATTTGATACGAGATGTAGGTGTAAGACGGGGGAGGATATAACAGATGACGGTTTTTCTGTCTACCCACTAATGTCCGTCTCGTTTTGATGATTTTCGCTTCGTAGTTCAAATTTTTGGTTCAGTTCGCATTGGAGCATGATATCCTACAATATGCATGAAAGATGATCTTGAACCCGCAATGTAAACAAATTTAATAATTTATTACTTTCAACTTCATATGCTAACTGTTTCATAAACAAAACCTTACCAGTAGTTCCATAGACAATTTACTAAATAAAAATCGATATATAATCTATACTAATCTAGATTACCTCACTAAATTCAATTAACACGCCTGACCTTGTAAAAATATATTAGAAAACCAGATAATTAGTGACAATAAAATTTAACATTAATTTTTTTTTAATCTTAGTCCTGTTTTATCTGCTTTGTCCCAAATAATGTTAATATCGGTGTTGGCACTTTGAACGCATGGGAAGAAATGTATTCTATGTTGTCTATGGTTTTGCTGTGCATTATGACGTGCTTGTAAAAAATAATTTTTGAATGCGGCAAATTCAAAATGCTAAGGTGTAAGATTTATTTTTGGTTTCCATGCACACTTTCTTTATACTGTTTTATTATCTTCACGCCTCTATTATGGAGTAGGCCGAAAAGTATAGTACACTCCTACGATCCACAAGTGAAATACTATGTCCTACCATGAAATAGGTTGTGAATTGCCATATATCGGACAAAAGGCCTGACTTCAAGCTGCTCGAAATTCCAAGTTAGAAAAAACTAATATTCCAAGTTTGAAAAATCTAATAGTACCCGAGCCTGGGTTTGAACCCAGGAATTCTCGATCAGCAGTCGCGCTTGCAATCACTCGACCATCGAGGCAGTCGGTCTAAATTTAAGAATTTTAGTTAAAAAATATTATTTATTAAGTTTGAATTCCCAATTTAATAATACACAAAATGGGAGTATCAGAATCATTTCTTACCCTTTTGTCGAATTGTAAAATTGAATTTTGGTGGTGGTTTTAAAAATGCATGGTCTTACAACAGTAACGCACATACCTACATAAATGAAATAATATACCCTACCACTAGTAACAAGGGATTTAAAAAAATGAAGCATGATTTTTTATTACTGCTACAACTATACCAAAGACAAAATCCTAGTTTTGTTTTATTTTTTACATTTCCCCGCATATAGATCTTTTCACCGTATCTTAAGCAGATTTTATTTTGTTTTCGTTTCTCCTTTGTCATTGCAGAAAAAAATCTTCATCATTATATGCCTGTCTGTTACGCTGGTAATATTAATAATAATATTAGCGGTATGGCTCTCGTGAGCCGCGAGCGGGAACGGATCGGAGCGGCGCGCCGAGCGGGAACGAACGAAGGACTGCTGTATCTAGTTCATTTCATTCACACGTGTAACATCATTCGCCTGTATACTACCATTATTTATATTTACGATTTCTCTCAATATGTCCCGCACGAATTTTGTGAATAAAACAGAGAGATATACGGACTCATGGATTTTGTTAATATTACACGAATATTGTCCCAAGGACATGAAACACCCTTCCGGTGAACGTAACAAAAGATGTATTGTCAAATATATTTAAAATTGTATAACTTGATAAAGAAATGTTTTTTTGCTTTTGAATATTGAAAATTATTTCATGACACAATATTAATTGATCTTTTTGTAACAGGTCGGTTATAATACCTATTAAATCGTATCGAGGACAATATGTTAAGAGTGCAATAAATTAATTGTGCTTTAGATCGGTAAGCTCCTGTATGTGTGTATATATAGCTCGCTGGTGTTACCAGTATATTGCGTTAAATTTAATAATATTTTATATTAATCATTTTGTACATATTGAACTTGTCGATGTTAAAGGTATAACTCGCGGAATTCAACTGGGCATCTCTCTACGGTGATGTAATAGCGAGAAACAGACTGCTTAAAAAGCATTTAAATTTTGTCTTATTTCTTTACTATTTATTTTAGAATGAAAACGTTTCACGCGGATTAAATCGTAACTCACGTACTAACCACGTGTTGATTGTCGGGTATTAGGAGGGAAGTGCATTTCTCGCGATGCCAAGTCGATTTCTGCGCGTTATGATTGTATAATGGCCTCAGGTGCGAAATGTTTGTTGAAATTAATATTAACGTAACTTCTGATATGTTTTGTACCGAATAAAATGTACAGATGACTCGTGTCTGTCTCGAAGATGCTATTATTGATTGGGTTAGAGGGGAGTTATGGCACCTGTCCATAAAAGTCATATATTCATTACTTGTCTAATACAGCAATTTCTGCAGCTGTTATTCTTTGTAGATGTTACATCAGGCCGTCAATAGGTTTCTAATTGAGTCTTTTTGTAAATGAGGACCCATAATTTTGTTGAAGCAATATATTGAAAGCTATTAAAAGCTTATTTAGGCGTTGGGAGACGTTCAGCGAATATAGAATTAATTGAATTGCTTAAATAATAGTAATAGTCTATCCAATGGCTAATATTTATTGATTTCAAGTGAACCAAACATTTTTTTATTTTTTTTTTCAATTTATTTTTCAGTAAAATTATTATCAATTTGTTTATATTGATTCGGTATTAGTTTTTAATTATGTTCTCCATTTAGCACAAATTGATTTATTGTAATAATAATCGTTTATGTTTGTACATAGCTTTACTTGGAACGAAACATTTGACATTACTTGTTAAGTTCACTATTGAATTGTATGATTTTTTTTTTACTTCAATACAAAACTATGTTGAAGCTGAGACCTATTTTTATACAAGAAATTATAAAGACATTAAGAGTAAAAACGAATAATTTTTAATCGCTCTCGCCCGTGCTCGTCCGCGCTCGCCCGTGGCGGTACGGGTGCGTGCGTACAATGATACTATAGTTTAATAATTTGTAAAACGTTTATTTCATATATTTAAAAGTATTGCATTTCTATGAACACAGATTCATATTGTCCTCTTGTTTACAGTACAATAGATATTTTTTTCTTTACATAAATATTATTATATATTTAAAGATAACAATCTTTTGAGATGATAAAATCAGTATTCTAGATTATTTTTAAGCTCATCACATTATTAGTTTAAGAATTGTTTTAATGATTTCCTACGTTCTATAATTGTTGATATTTCTAGTGTTTTTTTATATACCAGTTTTGTTTTTCCTATGCAATAATATTGTTTTAACGCAAACCTACTATAACTTAACTTTGTTTTTTAATATTACCTACGTCGTGTTATTAATATGTTAATTAAGTGTTGTTATTTGAATAACAATAGCAGAAAAAAATAAAAATTATATTAAATTATCGTCTATTGAGAAGTAAAAAAAACTAATAGTGTTTTTAAAGAGAAAATGTATTTTATGTTAAATTACAATTAACTTTCGTATTTAACAATAATTTTCCAGAATTCGTACTTATATTTGACACGAACTCAGTTTGTTTGAATATTAGTTTTATAATTATATGGAGGTTACTTGTTCAAACAGTCTTAGCATATTCTTAGATTCAGTTGCGTCATCGTTTACTACATATTATTGTTATTATATCATCACGCCAGGTCCCTTAAGGGGTAGGTAGAGAGCACACAGTGCCAAAGATCTCTATTATCACAGATTTGACGTGCTTCTTCTTCGCTCATCGCTTTGTTAGTTATTATGATGAGCTGTTAATGTATCCAGTGATTGAGAACGGCTTCATAGATAAAATGGTTTTTAAAAATTGTCTTAACAAATGGACTCATGTCTTTAATATCTGACTAATTATTGTAAAACTGTACTGTCTAATAATACCTTCTATATTTTTTCGATGCTTTTGGATAGGTATAACTTTAGAGATACTTGTCACCCTTTCGAGGTATCCTTTTATTGTGGAAAAGATCTGTTAAATGACTATGGCGTTTAATGTTAATATCGATTGTCCTAAAAGGTCAACGATGTTCAAACACGGGTCAGATGTGGCACAAAATTTCAAAATGGCGACGAACTAACGTTCTCTTTTTAAAAACTCACCGTTAGAGCTGCGGGTACAATTTAAAAGACAATTCAAATGGTCAAATTAATTGATTGCTATAATTTATGAAATGTATCGAATTGAGTTTAAATGATTGTAATTTATTGACATACATGTGTAACTGTATATGGTATAATCGTGAATGCATTTAATTGGTGCATTTTTGTCTTGTCATATATTCATACTGTTGTTTTTGTACTGGTTGCATATAATTGGTGGATCTGAGTGCCGTAGTATAAATTTATTTACAGTGGGATAATATTATTTATTACAATGTACAATGTTGTATGGATTGAGAGACTTGTGAAGACTAGTAGTATCGAGTTCTTTTATATCAGATGTTTCAAGGAAGGTCCTCGGATCCGCCATGTATGAACGCACATTATCTTGTTATACTTGTTGTATATTGTATGTTCTCGGTTGAAATATCGGAGATTGATATATTTATACTATTGCGACGTAACGACGTCGACAAAGTGAAAATAGAACGCGCACATATTTATAATTTAATCGAAAGACTGTGAATTTAAACGTAATGCCATTTTCGAAAAGAAACCGATTTACTTAATTAACGTTAAAAGTTTCAGAGGTTTTTCTTTTTTGTTAATTTTTTTTCTGTTGTCATAAACTATAACCTAGTTAAGTGTCAAACGTTCCACCTACAATTACCAGACGTGTTACAAAAAAATATAAGAAAATAGTATAAGAAATCCTATTCAGGATTGTCACTGAAACTGTAAATATGTTGTATAATTTGAGGAAATTACATTTATTTATTTTATTTCCGATTACTTTTTTTGTTTTTATCGTCGACTCCCTTGTCCGGGTTACTCTAAGAGCGAGGCAAATGACGCACGCACGGTTAATGCTGGTCCCCGCGGGGAGCCCCGGGGCGGTCGGGTTGTTGTCGGGGACGTTGTGTGCGCGCGGCCGCGGTCGCGCGGACACGTATAAAGCGTACTGTTGCATGCCGCCACTCGCCACCCGCCACTCGCCACCACAGAAGAAGATCATGATCCTAGTGTGCCTGCTGGTACTGGGGCTGGTCGTCGTGGGCTACGTGTGCAGCTACATGACGTAGGCGGCGCCCCGCCCCCGCTCAAGGTAAAGCTCCCCGCCGCCGCGGGCCCCGCCCCCACCCGCCGCCGGCTGCGGTGGAGGCTCGGGGCCCGCTAGTCGTGTCTAGATACTAATGTGTGTTGTGTTTGTCCATTGTGCAGAAGAAGATAATGATTATGCTGTGCCTGCTCGTTCTCGGCCTGATTGCGACCGGCTACGTCTATAACACGTTCTTCTAAACGGGTGACGGGGGCAGGTTTGACGCGCAATACTCTCTGGGCTGCAATAGACCGCATCCATAGTTAGAATTTTTTATTATCGAATCATTGAGTAGATGAAGTAAATATCGATACGACTTATACGTAATGTATCATACCGCTTGTTAAACAGAGGGTGATATATATATATACATTAATAAATTAATTATACATGTATGTGTATATAATATCGCCATTGCCGATTTGAAATTCCTAATGGAAATTAAGATTTGGTCGTAACAAAGCATTAAATATTAGTTAAATTTTATTAAATTGGGGTAAATAAAAATTTGCATGCGGCAACATCATGGCATAGACAAGAGTCGGTTGAACGACATCATACAACACGAGCATAATCATTTTATATCGTATTGTAGATCGCTATAAGATATTTTATATATAGTCCGATAATATTATATACATTATCATTGCATACATTCAGCCAGTATACTCGTTATTCTTTAATTATATTAAAAAACGTTATATTATATATTTTTACATAGCCAATGTCTATATCGTCTAATAATCGAGCTAGTGTCGCAAGTGACTCAAAACTATGTTACAATTCTAAAATTTGTAAAATAAAACATTTTTGATTTGATTTTTTGAAGTGACATGAAATAATACAAAATTGACACGTATACTAATTCAGACACAGATTATACACAAACTCGATATTTTTATCGATACAGAAATAACGCATACCTAGTCGATTAAAATTTTTTATATCCAAGTTTTTTAAATTAAATTCTGGAACATTCCATCGCGATCGAATCCATTGCCATCATCAAATGATGTATGAAATTTAATTATCGTGACTTTCATACTTTTAACTGCACTATACGCTTATAAAATATATATTTTATGTCATATACACGATTTTCTTATGATATGCACCGTATTATATTTATGAGATTTTTCAAAAAACGCGTAGGTGAAGCACCGCATGCACAGTGATGTAATGATATAAGCATTATTTATTTTATTTTTCTCGACCATTTCACGTCGCGACCGCCATAAAAGCTAAGAAGTTAACGTACATAGAATCCTTGCGAGCTTTTCTCTAAGTGCGACCTTCTCCAATGATACTAAGTACATGATAAATAATTAAAAAAAAAAGAAACATACATTTTTTCTGATTTACGCGGGAGAGGATTTATTCGTAATAAATTTGTAAATTAATGAGCATGGTTTTAATTTTTTTTTAAATTACTTAATATATTATTATCACTTATTTAAATTAATAACTCAACATTAAATTTCATTTCTTTAATAAATGAGTTCTTTGTAATCAGGTCTTATTTTTTTTTTAAATTCAACTCCCAGTAATAACAAACGCGAACCCCTTTTGATTGATTGGTAATAATCAAACATCATTGTAATTTTGATTAGAGACTGTTCATAAACCTTTTAAGTCGGTATAAAATTTATTTGTACATGACACCATATTTAAAATATTAAAAAAATACATGTATAATATTGCACAAGTCTGTATTTTAATTAAAAAACATGAAATTGATTCACCTATAAATACATTTATTTTCATAATACGAAAAATTATATGACGTAATGTACAGCACCTCTCTATTGACATATTTATGACACCTGTTAATATAGCAAATAGAAAATATTTGGGCATAGACAACGATCATATCACCACTCAACACAGACATGAGATGACAGTTACTGATCACATAGCTTTGATCGGAAATTTAAAAACTACATGAATTACTCAGTTTTCTACTTAGGATGACTTAGGATAGACCAATAAGAATGATATAATAAACATAGGTATTTCTATAGAATCGATAGAATTTATATTAATGTCTTTCCTGTTGCGTAAATTCCTGGCATGGTATTATATGTATGTAGGTTAATGTAGAGGGAAACATTAAATTTGATCTTTGAAAAAAAAGTACAATGATACTACTACTTTGCTTCTAATTATTTAAATACTATCCAAGTAGAATAGTATAGCTATTAGGAGTAATATGCCATATAAAGATACATATTTAATGACAGTTTTGTATGGCGATATGCTGGGAGTCCAAGCGGTATATTTATTTATAATACATAGTAGCGAACGGGTACATGCAGGCCAGCTGATATTTAGAAGTAACTGCGTACCGTAGACAATTATATTTACTTAGTTTCCTTTTTAATATAATCTAATTTTTAATTGGATTGGTGCCACACAACGTTTATTGTTTATAAATTGGACCAGGATAGTGTGGGACTATTCTCCGCTCATTACATTCTTCAATTAGGTACACAAATGGAAAGTCTACTGTGTATGTATGTAGCCTAAAAGATTGGCCGCAGTGCAGTTAATTTTGTTCACCAGAATCCTGCATACTGCTCTGCACTTTTGAATAATAAGAAAATCCAATGTTTCAACTGTTCTACATCAGTGGACTAGGACATAAGGCACTAGTTGTATCCTCTCAGTTCTTAATCGTAGCAACATATAATTATGTACATACAAGTTTTATGAGACTATATTACTTCTTATACTAAGCCTGTAATTGTTAGTTTTATCACCGATGGCAATCCACTGAAGAGAGATGTGTTGTGATCATCGATTCAAATGTAGTTATCCCTAGACAAACATGACCAAAGACAACGGAGTGGTAGGTATTTTGACAGTACTTAGCTATAGAGTAGTGTTTAATAGAAAGCTTTTCTATGGGTCATATTTTAAAATTACATAGAACTACACCATTCGTTGTGATTTTCACAGGATTGTCAAGCAAAGAGGACGAGTATCGCGTTTATTTGGTGCCTGCGACCTGCCTTGTATCCAACAGTCAAAAGCCGAGCGAGCCTTCGCCAATACAATATCTGTCATTTCACGGAATATTATCATGACATAATGTTATTATAATACTCATATATTTATCGCTCCTTTCTGGATAATAATGTATTTAGCTGAGTTGTTACTGACAGATCGATTTAATCCATGTTCAAGTATACAGTTCGATTGCTCGTATATGTAAACAGTAAAAGTTGATTCTGTAAACGGTAAAGTTTAATATGATACTATATGTAGGCAACTCATACATTGCCGGTATTCGCACTCGCTGTGCCTCGGCCTTTATGCAACCGTTTCAATTGACTCAATGTTTTTTTCCTCGTTGTGTTCTCACCCTGATTCATACACTTCAGTTATCGATTCATAAAATGTTAGCATTCAACTCGAATAGCTCCGATTCTCAATACATATGATTTATTCGAATGGTTGCATAAGGATGACGCACTGCTGTTAAACTAATATTTTAGAACACAGTTATCCGCGATTATATGTAGCCTGTACTGTAGTTGATTCATGTATAATCTTCTGGACTTACAACCGCTGCGGATCGTATATTTTCCACTGCCCGTATCACCAGCATACAATTGTACCGGCGGACTTAGGCTCGTATGAGTATTGATATTTTTCCAGTAATGTTGAATAAATAAGAAAATGAAATAAAAATAGCTTGTGTTATATCGTTGTTCAGCAATAAGATGTACTCACTACTTACTGTTCTGCGTATTTTTATGTATCGTGTACCGTTATGTCTTCAATGTTTAACATAAATATATATAGTATAATATAATGTTTTGTTGCTGCGACCGTTATTTAAAAAAAATGCCGACGAACTCCTTACGGGAGAGTAGCGCTAGCAGGCCAGATGTCAGCCTTCAAGTAACTGTGCAGCGCGAGTCTATCAGTATTCAGCGTTTCGTATCAGTGCGGTGGACGCACCTTTAGATAATTGTGTCGGAACAGCTCCGTACGACTCGTGGTGGGTCGTCCGACGTGTCGTTGTCGTAAGAGGGGATCTATGGAAAAGTTTTTGAATTAGTGTTCGGGTACACGCGAGAGCCCCGTGTGGGGCCGCGTGGCCCACCGTGTCAAGGGGCACGCCGCGCCGCGTGCCGTCGCCGTAGCAATAAATGATATTTGATTACAATTTGTAAAATTGTTTTAAAATTTCGAATGTGTGATAGTAGATGCAGTCGTTGTTTAGTTTAACTTTAACATTATTATAAAGATAAGTTAATTGTTATTGTGAGTGTAACGTTAATGAACAAATGGGGGTTTTCAAAGTAATATCGACACAGACTTACCCGCACTTAAATACAAGTTTGACGCTTGCGTTCCGTTTCACTGTCGGATGGTTGATGTGTCTGTATCTATTATAATTTAATTTTTTAACATGTAAGACGCTCTTCGTTGTACAGTTAAATATAATAAAGTAGCTGTTTTAGCTAGGGTAAATTTAATAATAAATTTAAAAAATACACTCACAAAACCAATATTTCAGCTGTAGATTGATTAGATCTGTCCCGATTCCTCTGTGTTCGTATTCCATTATACGTCGCAGGCGTAATATGTCACTCGACAATTTTCAATCAAAACACTAAATATTAATGTTAATCAAGTGGAATTGTCTTATATATATTACTAATTATGATTGCGAAGTGATTAAAATTGGAGTGAAATCGGCATGTTATTCAACTGTACGTGTACGAGAGGCGGGCGAGAAGACAACGGCCCTAAGCGCAGCCCCCGCGCGTACCGCCCCCGCCTCCCCGCCCGTAAGCGGCTACGTGTGTAAGGACATAAAGCAATGTTAATTTTAACATTTATAGCATAATTAGATTTTTAACCTTACTAAGTAGGTTTTCATCTAGTTGCCTTTGTAATGGTAGAGGAATTAGGCGGTAACTTTCTCTCGGTAGCTTCATTATAATGTGAGGTCTGTCGCACGTCGCCACGCGCTAGTCAATTGTCCCGCCGCTTCGCGCCCCGCGGCCCGTCGCGCCTCCTGCCTCGTGTGCGTGTGTGCGTGCATGTGTGTGTACGGGTGTGTGTTTGCGTGTGTAGCTGCGGAGCGCCGACACTCGCTAGATGCATCTCGTCGTCATATTCGTAGAGTAAGTGTATAATTAAGTGTCGAAGCGAGGCTGCGTACCTGACGCCGCGTCACATTAGAGCGGTGGCGAGCGCACCGCGGCCCCCGCCGGGAACACATCGCACAACTGGTCGCGATACTCGCTGTTTAATGTTAGTGTAGGCATTACAGACGTTCTAGTCGGCTTTCGATGATCTCTATTATTCCGATATCTTAATCTTAATATTGCAGTTGTACTCTTCGGTTATTAGTGTACCTATAATCTAAGGAAAGTTCTCGTGTTCAAATTTTGATGTCGTTCGTGGAAGCCGTGACGCCCGTAGTCGGCGTTCCCTACGTTTCTACGCTTACGTCTTCTGCGATTGTTCGCCGCCTCGTGCGTTCTAATGTCTCAATCTTATTAAAAAATAGATATTTTCATGATCAATAGTACGCATCTTGTTATTGGATTGCTAATTTTATATAAGTACACGATTAGTATAGTTTATATACTTATGTGTCAATTCTCATAGCGTTTTATTACATAACAGATTATAGATAGTAAGTGTTAAAGTAAACTGATGTTACAGTGTAATGTTAATGTGTTAAGCTTACTCACACGTTTGTTTTCTATTGTTTCTGTGTGACGTGTCATGTCTATTTTTTTTATATTGTACTTTTTTATTAGACGATTGTACATTATTAATTTTGAGCCAGATATTAAATGGGGATACAAATCACTTTCTCTATATTATGTAAGTTCTAGCTCGATGAATTTATAGAACAACGAAGATTCCGATTACATTATAAGGATCTTGATGAACTAGATTACAAATAAAATTGGTCGAAACAGTATCCCTGAATCTCTGGACTTTATCAATTTTAATGTGTTACTGAACGAAAATAAAATTTTTCTTCGCAATTTTCCTGTCAACTTATCAACTTTTAGAATTAATCTATGATATAAAACTAATGTACGCAACATCGGGACATCATGATGACGATGATCTCGAAATGTGATATTTGCAGTTGCATAAGTGTCGCAATCACGTGGTAAAAGTTTTCACGCTTAACGTTCTCTTCCCGTGCAATCGTCCCGTGCGCCCGTGCACGGGACGCGACCGCACGGACCCGTGCCGAGTAGCTTTCATATCGAATAACTCGGGCTAAATAAGTATTATTTATCTGTAGAGTCGCTAGACTTCGATTCGTAGTTTAATCTTCATAAATTTAACAAAACATTTTGTGCTTCGTTCTCTCAAACTATTTGATGTTGCTTGGCGTTGAATGATGTGAAACATTAAAATTATAGAGTTTATAAATTATTTTAAATCATGTTGTTTTATATATATATATATATATATATATATATATAATTATTTAGTTTAGTTGAAAGTGTTGAAATAGATTAGTACGGTTCTACAAATGAGTTAAATGTACGTATAATTGTGTATAAGTATCACAAAAAACTTGTATTTAAAATCGTATCCCTTTTAATGGCAGAATTCTTGTAATCTTGTAAAGGAACACTGATTAAATATTATCATTATTGTGGTTAAAATATAGTATTACGAATTAACAATGGGATTCTGGACAACTTGTAAAATTCGAATTAGATTGGTTTTATAGTCATATTCTGTATTGTAGGTTATCAATCTGAAATTCTCTCATAATTATAAAATAAACGGTGTTTTCTGCTGTAATTTTCTTTTATTTATTTATAATTAAATCTCTGTTTGTTTACCTAAGCAAGCATGCTAATAAACATAATTGGCGATCATTGCATAGCATTATCACCGCACCTGTTGCGGAGATTGCTAAGAATGTCCCAGTATTATTCAGATATAAATAAGGTGAACTAAAAAGTAACCTAGCCTTTTTATTGACAGAATCTTTTTATAGATCTTTTTCCATTCTATTTTTTGCACTAAATTTGTGTACACACAAATAAACAGTTACCATTTTCAATTGTTACATACATATCTCACGCAAAGTCCTCTAAAGGTTAAACAGAGAGTGAGTACAGAGTGCCCAATATCTTTACCTTTTCCAACTACCAAACATTAAATTTATACAACAAACATTAAATCATATGCTACGTTTTATACATATTTCTTAAAATCGAAACGAATGGTAGAAATAATATAACGAAGATAGAACAAAAAGTGCTGTTGAGTAAACATTGATATAAGGTAGTGATAAATTTGGGCATTTTATTTGTAATTTTGTTTGAGTTCAAATCTTACACAAAATTCAATTTGAAATTCAAACAATTGGCTGTATGTAGAAAAATTTTGGTTTGAATAAATGAAATAATACTTATGACCATAAATGTTACTTATCTATGGCTGTAAAAATGCGGAGTTGACAAACGTCATCGTGACAGGTACTAGCTCCAAGCATTTTAAAACTTTGGCATTTACATTTTATCGTAAAGCTCTCGTTGAGGTATTTAAATTGTACAATATTCTTTTTTAAAATCATATAATAAAACATAAGTTACGAGAGTCTCTAAGTCGTTCTAGCTAAATAATAACAAAATTTATTTATTTATCTATTTAAAATGAATGCACCACCAACATTCGAATCATTTCTTTTATACGATGGAGAAAAGAAGTTAGTATATTTTTTGTTTGAATATATTTCCACCTGCACTGATAGACAAAACATTATATTGCTGACTTTGTTGCAGAGTTCAGAAGGAAGACGATACTAAAGTCACAAATGCCGCGATATTTACAGTGAACAGAGAGGATCATACTTTAGGCAACATGATTAGACAGTAAGTTTTCTTGTGTGAATGGTTTATTATCAAGTTAATAATTTTATGGGAAATGAAATGTTCGTAAGATTCCTATGATTGTAAGCTACCGATCAGTAAAACTAGATAATATTTGACTGGTTTATTACAAATAGCAAATTAGTTACTTTTTCATTTTGTTCTCGGAATGTAGACATTAGATTGTATAGTAGGTTCTTGTACTAATTTTCACTGTATGATTCCCAGTATATCAAACTGAAAATGAATTATCAGGATATCATACTATCATCTTTTAATTTCTGGTTTGCCTAAAACTGTTTTTATGCCAATCTCCCTGGTCTACTTCTGAAATTAATTTTATATTATCACATTATATATTTGTGATCTAAATGACTATCAGTAGCAGGATCTTTGGTGGTATACACTGTGTTGTATAGAAATTAATTACCTTTTAATTAATATGAAAATTATTGTAATTAAACATTGTTTTCAATAGTTTTCTTATAATTTAGTACTAATTGATTTCTACTGTATCTTCATTTATTGTTATTATTGAAAATATTCATTTCTTTGTCACATCTTAGCAGTACCTTCTCTACCTTGATAGCATTCAAACCAAACCAGTATTAATATATTCATTTTTACAACTAATTCCTATCTATTTGATTAATGATTCTCTCTCAAGAATTCCTACTCTTATAATTTTTACTCGTATCTTGCAGCCAACTCCTCAAGGATCCCAAAGTACTGTTTGCGGGATACAAGCTGCCGCACCCGCTGGAACATAAGTTTGTGTTGCGAATCCAAACCACTTCGGACTACACACCGCAGGAAGCTTTTATGAATGCCATCACAGACCTCACATCGGAGTTATCACTTTTTGAAGAGAGATTCAAGGTAAGTTTTATAATCAAATTGGGTTGGCGATAATAAAGCTTTTTCTTTATTTGTTATGGAATGTAACTGTCATTATGTTTCTTTGTGTGGTCTCTGTAGTAGAAATCAATACTGTCCTTAAACAACCTTTAGCAGATCTCGGGTAGTAGTCGAGTCGAGTATTAACTCAAACAAATTTATGTGTGTTGCTGATCAGGCAGAACCATTAAAATGCTTAATGTTTTGCCTATTGTAGAAAAAACGTGAGTTGATGGCCTTATCGATCCAGTATTTACAAGAGTGACTAATGATTGAGAGATCCTTAGAGTTGGTTCAATCTCTGAATTGGGTATTATTCGAATTGTACTTGTAGTCTATGTGAATCTGGATTTATGCTCAGTGTGTATCAATTGGCTCACACCCTATTCCATAATGGGAAATTTGATATAACTGCTGATATGTGGGAGTGTACTACACTTTTTTGCCTAACACCTTTTGAGAAATACAGGTGTGATGTTATGTTGTGTTATAACTTTTGTCATATATGAAATTCAATTTTTTCTATATATGTAATTGTGTTATTGTTTCAGGAAGCAATTAAGGAAAAGAAAGATGGATTAGATTAAGTTTGACATAAAATTAGGATTGTTTTTGAAAAATATTATTGTAAAAAGAAATATGAATAATTAACTCTCTCAAAAAAGACATGAAGTATGTGACCTGGAGAAAGTAGTATGCATTGAATTATGTATGTTATTTAAATATTGCTCCTAATTAGATAGTACTATGGTTGTATTAAATATTTGTAAGTAAATAAAATTATATTAAAAAGTTTGTTTTTTAAAGATATGTATGTAACAATCAAATTCCTATTGGTTAATATATCAGAATAATTTTAAGAAACCTGAAACAATACCCTGACACTTGATAATAAATTTTTTATAACAACGAAAACGGTAAAGAAAAAACATGAAATATTTTTGAATTAACTTTATTGCTTTGAAAAAAATCTAACAATTTGGTGTTTAAGAATCCTCTATATTATAATAGTTATTGATTAGGCAAAATATTTTTAAAACATGATTGTGATGGAAATGTATGAAATTTGTGCCACCAATATTTTCTCAATATGCATTATAACCAGACAATGCACATGAAAAACATACCCGTACCCCTGATTGATTTAAAATGTGACATGCTACGATCAGTACTTAAATATAGAGTGTAAATAATTATATACAAAACATTGTCTAGTTAAATATTATTAACTACCAAACAAGAGTTGATACCACGTCAGTGGTAAACAATAATAAATAATACCCATTGAAACAAGTAACAACAACAATGGTAACATTAAAACTAAACTTCAATAAATAGGTATTAAAAGGTTTCCTCTTCATCACAGTTCTCAGTTGCGTGGCCAAACACTGAAAAAAAGACACATTTTATTAACATTAGTACTAATATTCAAAATATTGATCAAAAGAACAAAGCAAGTAAGTACAGATTTCAGCATATTTTCTATGCAAATGTAGGTTACAGGGAAGAGTAAGTTAAACTAAACTTTTAAAAATAATAAGTGTCTTTTATCTTAATATTTGGCATAATAAATTTGTAAATACGTAGTTCAGAATGCTAATCGTACAATTAATTGTTTCAAATTTCAGTTTTTTTTTCAGACAAAAGTTTACTCGTATATTCCACTTTGAACCAAGTTGAGACTCAAGAAAAATAAATTATTATTATATTGACTTGTAGATTTTAACACCAATCGCCATTCATTGAGAACTATTTTAATGCCATTTCCCCATTAGTTAATATTTTGGATACAGGACTCTTCTTGGAATAAGAAGTGCCAGTGCCAGAACTATAATCCTTGACCCCCCCGAATACATGGTTGAACTTTAAATGACGGCTGTTATTGATTTTTCGTTAAATGCAAACAGGTACATAAGTAGGTACACTAATTGTATTTTTTTATCGACTGAAATCGATCAAAGCGACTGATAGGCGACCTAATTGTATGTGGTCACGATAATATATGCAACATACGTGGCTTTAAAGGAGGATGCTCTTAACGATATTCTTGAAGAGACCATGCCATAGTGCTCCGAGAAAAGCATAGGGGGAAGCTGATTGAACATGTGGTCAGTAATGTGACATAATATGTGCTCAGTAAAAATGATGTTAAAAAGATGAGTCGGGTCGTGCCTTCGCAGATGTCGCAGTAGGGGCGCGGCGGCGGCGGCGCGCGGCGCGGCGGCGCGGGCGCGGCCTGCTGCGGGCACTCCTCCGTGTCGTGCGCGTCGAACACATCGCAGATGTCGCAGAAGCGGCGCGGCGCCACCGCGCGCGGCTTGCGTCCGTTGCTGATACACAACATTGTCACATACATATATCAGACTGTGTACAGAGTCGCATGAACTGATTACCTAGGCACTAGGGTATTTAGAAGACTAACGCTCCTTTCAAATGGAGCACCACCAATTTGTACTGAAAGAACAACAACTGTATTGATATTCTCTGTATTTTAATTTCCTTGATCCATTGGATGGGTTTGGTAATAAATAGACAGGGTACGCTATTCTGTGCTGATGCACACAATAAGTATTACTTACAAGATGGGCGGCTCAGTGACAGATCCACTCTCGAGCGCCTGCACCCGCGCCATCAGCTGCTCGTTCTTGCGCTGCATGTCGACGATGACGGAGTTCAGGAAGCTCACTTGTCCTTCGATTACTTCTTGCTCTTGTTCCCTAATAATCGGGGAGAAAATAAAAGTAAGGGAATTTAAAATGTTTTATTACAAAAAAACCTATAATTGTTTATTTATATGTAATTTTTCGACAGATTAACCTTATTTTATTACTCAGTTGTCTAATCGGGTACCACACCAATAATCCTATTCAGAATAAATTCTTATTAATGCGTTGTATGAAATAGGAATAAAACTTTTTTATACTGATCTTACTTCCGCGTAGTGTCCCCCTGGCCCAGCACTCCCATAGCGGTGTTATCGTTCTTGTCTCGAATGTCTTTACCATTAGATATCTGGTTTTGTAGACTAGCTTTCTCTCGTTCCGCTATTTCAGTTTTTGCTTGGTAATGCTAAAACGAAAAAAAAAATGCTATTAGTTAATGACACAACAAACACTAGCAAAAATTAAAAAAAAATTCACTACCTTTACATCGTCTTGTAGTTTTCTTATATACTCGTCTTTCGTTCTTAAATCTTTCATTTTGTGTTCAACGTCTGATTTTAATTCATTTATAATTTTTTCACTGTTGGCTAATGCTCCCACATTAGCTTGTCTCGTCGCTTGCAACTCTAGAGTTAACTTTTCTAGTTTCTCGTCCTTAGTAATATTAGTTGTCTGCTGGATAGTAGCTAATTCTAATTTTTGAGTGAGATCAAGTACATTTTTTTCGGCAGCTACGAGCTTCTCTTGTAGCTGATTTTGTTTTTCAGTTTCAGTCTTTACGTTTTCTCTTAACTCTTGTAATTCTTTCTCGTAGTCTCGTAACTTATTCTTAAGTTCGTGACGTATATTCTTACTTTCCTTTTTATAGTCATCGAATTGCGTTTGGAGCTGTTTATTGAGATCGTCGTAGTTTAATTTTTGCGCATCATTGATGTTAGATAATTGTTTAATATCATTTTCCGACTTCGCTAATAATTGCTGTAATTCGCTTACTCTTTCCTCAGCGTTTCTAAGTTCCGTTATTTGTTTTTCTTGTTCTCCTAGACGATTTTGTAAGGATTTCATCGTCTTTGTGAGAGATTCAACTTCTTTATTGTATTTATCTTTAATTTCAGCATTTTCTGTTTCAAGTGTTTTAACCTGTTTTTGGACTTGGACAAATTCTTCGCTTAAGGCATCATTCGCAACATTAATTGTACGTTCCTTTTCAGACATTTCTTTATCTTTATTTTCCATATATTGCTTTAATTGATTCAATTCGTTTTCTAATATTTTCGATTTGGCAGCATGAGCTTCATTTTTGTCATTTTGAATTTTAATTTGGTTTTCCTTCTCTTCCAACAGTTTCTTATAATTATTGATATCAGTAACGTTACCATTTAAATTTTTCACAGCATCTTCATAATCATTCTTTAGATTGCTTAATTCGCTTGACGTTTCAGTAAATTTAGTTTCTAATATAGATTTTTCATTTACTAACGCAGCCATTTCTATTCTAATTGTTTCCAAATGATTAAGATGTTCTTTTAACAGAGATTCTTCACTGGATGAATTACTCAAAAGGGTTTCATATTTTTGTTTAAGCATAGATGTTTCTAAGTGAATGCTATTTAATTGTTCTTCAAATTTATTTTTACTTTCAATTGCTTTGTTTAATTCTTCGCTAGCTTGCATAAGTTGTCGGTCTTTTTCTGTAACCATTTCTTCATTTGACTTTACATCTACTTCTAACATTTCTAGTTTTAATGAAAGTTCTTTAATAATATTTTGTTTCTCTTCCAATAAAGCCTTAATACGACTTTCTTCTATTTTTTGATTACTTGTCTCATTACTCAGAGCAGACAATTGTGTTTGGTATTGCGTTATTTCCTTTTCGTGTTGAATTTTCTGGTTATTTAACTGACTATTCATATCATCCAATATTTTTTGCAATGAGTCTTCGTGTTTTCTAGCTTCTTCTAATTTATTATTCAAGTCATTTTGGGCTTCAGTCAATTGATCCACCTTTTCCATTAGTTTAACTTCGGATGTCGCGCCTTCAGCTTTCAATAATGATATTTCTTCCTTGTATCTGTCAATATCAACTTCAAGTTTCTTTCGTATTGATTCATATTCACTATTTAGTTCCTGCTCTTTTAATTTAAGACTTTCAATTTCTTTTTTTAATATTGAATTTTCGTCCAATAATTTGTCATTTTGTGATTCAAGTTCTTTGAAACGGGTTACGTATTCTGTACTTCGAGCTTCCAGATCTTTAATTGTATTTTCTGCAGCTTGTTGTTTCTCGATTTTTTCATTCATTGTACTAAGTAATTGTCCACGTTCAGTAGAAAAGTCCTCCTCTAGCTTAAATAACTTTTGCTTTAATTCTTGCTCGATTCTGCCATGATTATTGGAAGATTCTCTGTGTTTGTCTCGCAGGTCTTGGAGTTCTTTCTCAGTTTCTTTTAAATGCTGAGACAATTTATTGAATTGTTCATTAGAATCCGTTGCTTGCCCAGTGAGATTCATGTATTCTGATTCTATTTTTTCTTTTGATTTTTGTAATTCATTACATTTCTCAGTAGCACTTTCAAGTTGACGTTTATATTCACCAACACTTAATTCCATTGTAGAAATTTTTTCCTTGAGTTCATTATTCATTTGAGTGAGTTCAGCGACGGATGCTTTTAGTTTTATATTTTCTTGTTTTAAAGAATTTAATTCGTCCACATTAATTGTAAATTGAGTGTTAAGAGAATCAAGTTCAATTTTACTTTGATCTAGAGCTTGTTTGTGAGTCTCGATTTCTTTTAATAACTGTTCTATCTTTGTGTTACGATCCTCTATTTCTTTTTTGTGTTCTTCTGCAATTTTGCTATGTTTAATGTTAAAATTCGCTGTTGCTTGTTCAAAGTCATCTTTTAATTTAATAATCTCCTTGTCTCTTTCATGTATTGTTTGTTTATATTCGTTAACTAATTTCTCATTAGAATCTGTTGACGAACTAGTTTCATTAAGAAGTCGCTCATAGTCCTTCGTCTTTGCATTAAGTGCCTGCTCTAGCTTTAATAATTCTGCTTTATTTTTCTCATCTTGTTGCGACGCCTCATTTAAGAAGCTTTCATATTCGTTAATTTTAGTAGTCAGCTCATCTTTAACCCGTTTGACCTCCTCTTGTAGAAGCTTGCAAGCTATTTCATTTTTCTTTTTAAAATCTTCTAGTTGTTCAATGTCCAATACTTTAGCACTGAGTTCCATTTTCAGTTTTGTTATTTCTTTATTTAAGTTGACTTCATGCTCTTTACTCGCACCCAAAACTAAAATATAAATATATTTTAATAGGGTTAGTAAAGGTCAAACAAATTTTATTTACTTCTAATAACTTACCTTTGTTCAATTCAAGAGATTTATCGTCAAGAGTCGCTTGAAGGTGTGTAACTTTGGTATTAAGGTCGATTATTATTTGACTGTTTTCCTTATTAAGTCTCTCCCCACTTTGTTTTTCGGATTCCAGTTTTGATTCGGCCAATTGCAATTTGGCTGTCAATACGGACATTTGAGTCTCAAATTCAGTTTGGGCTATAGCTAATTTGGTCTTCGCTTCAGTTAGTGCTCTCTCAGACTCCATTTTTAATCTAGATAATTCGTCTGACATACTTTTTCCTAGCGAATCTTTTTCACATTCTTTCTCTTTAAGGAGAGCGTACGCCTCGTCCAACAATTTCTGGAGTTCTGATGACAGAGCTAAAACCAGAGAAAAAAAAAATTTAAACTTTTTTACACGATACTTGTTTTAGCAATTCATCTACTATAATCTCCTTACTAGTTACTATGAGAATTTCAGTTCTGTTAATTTTTATTGAGGAGAAGTCTCGGTGTAATTTTATGTGTGTCCTGACAATCGAGCCTGCTAACTTGACTACCGTTTCTACCAACTCCCCTACGTGTACTGTACCCCGGCGACAGCGCTACTCACTGTGCGCGGCGGCCAGCTCCTCCCGGTGGTGGTCGGCGGCGGCGGCCAGGTCGGCGTCGCGCTGCCGCTCGCGCGCGCGCAGCGCCGCGGCCGAGGCGCCGGCGCGCGCCGCCTGCAGCGCCGCCTCCGCCTCCAACTCGCGGATCTGCTTCTCGCGAGCTGCCAGCTCTTTCTGTCCGTTCACATTCGTTCGTCAATGACATTCATTACTCATCTGTTATTGTTAACTTGAATGCCAACGATCGGTACTTGTATTATTTTGTAGACGGTTGCCGGGTTTTGGAATCGTATGTCTTTTTACATGCGTTTACGAACATTATTATAAGGTAATACTTTATCATTTCAGTATACTGTATTTTTGTTTTATTTTATAACGATATAGCACATTTACTTGCAATTTGAATGTAATTTAAATTTTTATTCAAAACCAATAATAATCTTACCTCCATAGCTTCTTTATATTTCTGAAATTAAAAGGTAAAAATTATTTTTAGTACTTTTATAATGAAACATTTTTTGTTAAATATTCTAAATAACACAAATAACTTTAACTTGGTAATAAAAATACAGTGTATAACTTCATATATCAAAATAAATCGATTCAATGTAAAAAGAAAGAATAAAAGATAAATAATGAAAAACTTCTATAGGAACCTAAAGAAAATCCATAAGGGAAACCTTTTCTGGCTCAGTTAATATTCTATCAGCTTTGTTTACTTATATTTTAATTTAAGAAAGTTGGGCAAAAACACAAGCAGATATTACGTTGTAGTCCTCCTTGTTGATGTTCTCCTCTTCGTTTCTGAACATGAGATCCTCCACCTTCTGCCGTTCGTCTTCCAGCATCTTATTGAGCTTGTCCAGCTCCGCCTTAAGTTTTGCATTTTCTGTGGTTGCCTGAAGCATACACGTTTTTTAAAGATGCATCGTAAAAGGATATATAATAAAAGAACATAAAGGTGTTACCAACATTTTACAGATTTTCTGCAAAAACAAAGTACAATAAAACGCTTTCCAAATGGCAAAAACTTATTGCATGAACCGACAAATTTAAATAACGTCACACCTGCATTATATACAAACGCGATATTTATTAAAAATACTCTTCTGTTAGCGTGTTTTGTACTTTTGATATTTAAAACGATTAAAAATGCAATTATTCATTTATATTTGACCATCCCATCACACGAAATATTTTGTCAAATAAAAAAAAACATATAAATAACTGACATTGTTTCATAAAAGAAAGAAAAATGAATCGAGAAACGTTGGCTAAACCCGCTAATAGCAGGCAAACCACCGTTCGGGCTGAACAAGATACGCCAGGTCCATTAGTTTAATAATGTTTAATTAGTTTAAAAATTAAAACCTGCGTTGCTTCTTTTTTAATCTGCGAGAGGGCGCTCTCAGCACGTTCTGCCTGCAGGGAAACTTTGGCCACCTCAGCCCGCTCCAATTCGCGCTCCCTCATCAGCCGCTCCAGGTGAAGTTGCTTCTCCCGCAGCAATTCCTGTATAGCATTAGAGAACATCATTAATCAGTTTATTATGGACCGTGGCTCCAATAAATTCCAAGGATATCTAAAAACGCCCAAGAAACCATGGACCTAAATCAGGTCAAAGTAATAAACGAAAAATTAAGTTTTCGGGTCAAATGAAATATATTACAAGGTTTAATAAGCTGTTATGTTATGGTGACATAAATATTTATAAGTTGTCGAAAACTGTTTCAACTTAATATCACATGAGACTTTGTACTACACTATTTTTCTTAAAAATAAGTTATATGCCATGTATAATTCGCAGAAGTGTACTTATCATCTCAGTAAAGTAATATAGTAAATGCATAAAAGGCATTTCTTTAATTTTATGAAAATTTTAAGTTTTATTTTAGTGTGAATATATCTAATATATGTGTATAACGATTGCTAATTTATTGTCTTTACTGATACGTCGAAGGTAAAGCTGTAAAAAGTCAGATAGTACGAGGAAAATGTGTTTCTCGCAAGTGTCATGTTGATTTCTGCATGTTGTACAACACGGGTTTTATGGTCATCAATCATGTTTCACAATACACCTTTATTACACTGTTGTAAAGACTCATATCTACGCATTAGACTTGTGATTGTTATCTAAGATATTATAATAAAAGGAAACATATATCTTTTCTAGTATAAACTTGAAGTACAAAATGTTTTGGTAACAGGACCAAAAAATTGTGTACAATATATATTATAGAATGTGCTGTAATAAATTTTAGTACTTACGTAACTAATTTTGTATAAATTAAAACAGAAAAGCTTCACATAAATCTTAAATAATAAGTTGTTTAATAGTACAATCTTTCGTGCGAAGAATAACCAACATTTGTCGGAAAATCGCGCCTTCTACCGGTTTCGTTTAGTTACAAATCTCCTCATATCTTCAATCTTATATCAGAACTGGCTCTTTTCTTGCCTAATTAAGTACACGTTTTAAACTGCTTAAAACATTAATGTTTCGTCATAAACTTCAAAGTTAATTTTAATCTTTTTTTTATGCTTCTTCTATCTGCTATCTTCATCACCTTTCTTGGTATAAGCCCGCTACATGGCTTAATCATCATTATCATAAGTCTGTTCCGGTCCACTACTGGATATCGGCCTCTCCAATATCACGCCATTGAGCTCGATCTTCAGCTCTTCGAATCCAACCGCTGTCAAACATTATGGGTATATCGTCACTCCAACTAGCTGGAAGGCGTCCCACGCGACGTTTGTCAAGTCCTGGTTTCCATTCGAAAATCCCTATTCCAACTGTTATTGGTTCTGTGACAGACCAGCACACAACTACCACAGCTTGCTAATCCACTGGTTTATATCGATAACTTTGGTTAGCAATATCCATGACCTATTTTATTCATGTCATTCTAGATATTATTATTACTTAATATAATTCTTCTTCTTAGCGTGTCGATGATAAACACATTTTAAGTCCCTAAATGGACTAGGGTTTGTCATCGTGGTGAAAGGATTAGCCGATCAGCGTTGGGATTCGCTGATCGTTGCCAATATAATAAGCTATAGTTTTATTCAATTGTAGTATAAACACAACTGCCTTGTCAGTCGAGTGGATGTAAGCGCGACTGTCGATCGGGAGGTTCTAGGTTTAAATCCCGGGTCGGGTAGACATTACTGGATTTTTCAAATTTTGTGATGTTTAATAATAATAATATTTCCCGAGGCAGCGGTGCGTCAATCGCCACATGACAAATCACCGCCGATGATTACGTACTTAGCTGGCGCCCACGCGAGCTCCTTAGTTGAATTAAAATATTACTCACAACTTATTTTTACTACCTTCTACGTACGTCTTGCACAACGTTAAGGTTTATCTTACATAACGTTCAAAGTGATGTTGGATTTTTAGCTAAAAATAGAAATTGTGAGAGCAAACGCGAATGCTTATAGAGGCTTCACGCCCGCTCTCAGATTTTTAAGGTCTATTTTAAATGAAACCAGTAGATTAAAAATTTGGAAATAACGATTTGTATTTCTATTCTATTGACTATTCAAAACAAACTTATTTATAAAGTTGCAATACATTTATTTCGACACCTCAATAATGAAGTTACAATTAATTTATTTTGATGCTATTAAAATTACTAATTGCTATTAAATTTCTATTAAACAAATAATTTAATGCCTAATGGTTTTACTGACATTCTACCCTAGATGGTAGGTGAAAGCCTGTGGCAGGTGTGAAATTAATTAGTCATTAAAGAAACCTTATATTTATAATTGATTTCATTTTTATCACACAAGTTATTACACAATTACAGTTTTTATTAAAATACGCTATTAAAATAACCTATCACTTGAAAGTAAAATGTAAAAATAAATGCGTGGATGTTTTGTTCCCTTATTATTTCTTTAACGGCGTACTGGTTAGTAATTATTTCTTAACAACATCCATTACTTTTTCAATCTAGGTAACTATTTTCGTAAGCCATAAGATTTTAATTAAAGATAATGGAAATTAGCAAGAGAGCTAAAGAGAATATAATTTTGACAACACAACGACAATATCCTCGGTTGATATAAAGGATGGAAAACACTGTTTATTAAGGTTTAGTTTTGTTTAAAAAATATTTTAATTAATTTTGCTTCGATGGAATAACTCTTGCGTGGAAAGAAACGTGATTGTTTTGTTACCAGATATAAAATTAGTTGTAAGTATGGGAGCTGCATTAGAAATAATTATTAAAATTACTTGTCTTATTTTTTTAGTATTTAAATGGGTGAATGGTAATGAATTTCCAAAAGGTTATAAATTTCTTCTAATTCAATCGTAATTCTAGAGCTCAAATCGATTAATATTTAATTTTTATTAATGGTTAATAATTTGCATAGTAGTGCTACAACTCAAAAGCTTAGTCGATTTACATTAATCCGTGGAAATGCATGAAACCTAAGGAATAAAGTGCCAGAGAGGGATAATTTAGGGGGGGGTTGGGTCAGTTTTCGTTAAGTGCTTTAACTTATGAACACTACTGAGACAGACAGAAGGGCAGAAATACATATGTCTGTATAAATACTTATAAGTATACAACTATATACATAACTGAATGCGTGTTTTTTTTAATTATACGAAAAAATGTGCCGCCAGAAAAAAAATTAACAAGTTATATTCTCTCATTAACTAATAAACTTATTAAAGTGAATAAATACGATAACCAATGACACATTTTTAATTTATTGCATTAGCTATACCAATTGCGATCGGTCCATTCTGATTATCACCGGAAACCGTATACTAATTTCTCAATACACGTGTAAAATGGCAAAAATGTTCATATCGTACATACATTTGTACACACATACATAATAATCTGCAAATACTTTAATACACTTCAATAGCACCAATCACATTTTTTTACCGGTCTCTTACGGGTCTCTTACTAAGTATCTCTATCCTAAGAGACCGGACATACTTCTCCCTTCCTCACTCTCTTCATACCCGCGAATTTGAAATAAATGTTTCAGAGTGCAATCGCATAACTTTTGTACAGTCAGTACGCTTATAAGGCTGTGTGCGACCTTGAAACTATAGAATAGAGTCGAGTCGGAGTTCGCGGCTTGCGTCAGACAGGTGTTATGTTGTGTTTCATGAATACGGGTGAAACTATATTCTTTTCTTCGCGAGCATTGGATCTGATTTTAATACATACGTTTATTAATATTTACGTTAAATAAATAGAAAAGGTAGGAAGTTTGCTGAGATCGTAGTATGGACATTCTTCGTCTCAGCCAACCCCATTGCGAAATAGAGATGACATTATGCATATATGTACATTGCCCTAATTAAATATGAGTAACGAATGTAGAAGAATCACGTCAGGTGTGAAACAAAACGGGATATTTGGCATTCGG
>DWME01000307.1:0-36723 GCA_018244795.1 Parelbella ahira ahira | reverse complement strand
CCCAGGACCCCCGGAATGACAGGCTGAATTCTTAACCACTAGGCTACCACTGCTTTGCTGCTGCACTGCTGCTGGGACTGAAATGATTCTTAAAAATATGTGATATTTCGTAATCGAGTGCCATTTAACTATATCATGACCTGGTATCGTGATGTTAATTTATAATATACAATATGGTATAAACTACAGAAGACAGTAAAATAGAAAAAGAAAACTTCGTAAAACATAACGGTCCGTACCTCTTGGGAATTTTTAATCAATGCTAGAACAACGGTCACGGTATTTGTAAAAAAAAAAAACCAAGTAGAAAAGCTTCATGACCCATAAATAATGAGCTTCCTATTCCAACGGAGCGTAACACGAAGAAAAGCATCGGAGATTGCACTTTTGAGTATTTTTTAATTCTTTGTATCACCTAAAAAATTAATAGTAAATGAGAATAAAGAGGAGTTTTTTTTCTCCTAAAAAGTTTCAGTTGACTTATTGTTTCACTTGTACTGTAACAAATATCTTAGCTATAATGCTCAATCAAGCTATTTCACAAACATCATCGAATCTTTCTAAGTTAAAAATGACCATTAATTATTATATGTATTAGGTCATCAGATTAATGACCCTGGATCACAATGGTCACTCAATATTAGAAACTTACACTTTCCGCTTCATTTATGACATAAGTACCCCAAGAAATTAAATAAAACATATCAATAAATAATTTCATTATCAAACAGCTATTAATGCGAGAAGATATTCGTTCATATACTCGCGGAGCAATTTCCTCGAAATCCCTCGATTCATTAGTGTATAGACGACTTTGCTATGATCTGTTTCTTTCCATTTAATATTATTCATTGTTGGTTTCTACTGAATATATTTATTTATAGTATTCGAAACGTAAACGTAAACCTGTTACTTTTCGAGAGTAACTTGTTAACCGATTTTGACGAAATGGAGGTGACTCAAACGTTTACGGAGAGTATAAACAAAAGTTACATTACGCCTATAATCCCTGTAGGGGTAGGCAGAGGCACTCTTCTGCTTGAGAATATACACTTAATACGGTCCAAAATTTCGTCACTTATGTTTTACGTTCCACCATGGACAAGATGGTACCGTTGCAACCTATAATCATATACTGGGCACCAGATTCCAAGCCATTGCCAGCAATTACTAATAGAAAATCTAAGAAAAATCCAATAGTACCCGACTCGGGAATCGAACCTTCGCGCGACTGCTCGAGCAGTAGTCGCACTTACAACCAACTCGACTAACGAAGCAGTCGATATAGATTTTTAATCATTCTATTGAAATTAGTTACGTTTCCATTAAAACAAGATCGTAGGAAAATTTTGTATTAACATTAGGCAAATTACATTTACTACTACTATTTAATTTATTACTATTTAATTACAATTACATTGCAAACAAAACCCGAACACATTACGCTTCTCCCTCTTTGTAGTTCTCTCTTTGTTTATGAGAACGTTACATATGGTGCTGGTAATAACATTTTAATAGCACTATCAGTATGGTCATAATACTCAGAGAACTGGTTTTTAATATTTAGAAAAATGCGTTTTGTAATATTGATAATAGTCGTGGTTGTTTTGTTGTCTGGATTTCAGTCCGATAACCTAGGATTTAGAACCAGTTACAAATCAGTTACAAACCATTAAGAAAACCATCGTGAAAAAAAAACAACCTATTTTAGAGTACTCTATGCTTCCAATGCTGTGTGAAAGTCTCTCAAGAAGTGAGTCCTTACAACTTCTCCAGAAGAAGATGCGTGGTTTCGACCTTGCAATGATAAGAGTGTTGTTGACATTGGTGATCACCTCATAATATCAAACAAGCTTGTTACGTTCACAAATGATTATTCAAAAACCCGTTTTGTGTGGTCGATGAAGGGTTTTAGTTTTGTTTTCCAACATCATTTATTAAAATATTACATTATCATCATAAAATTAACTTTAAAATGCTAAGCACTAATTTAAAACATCACATTTTACACAGTAACGCTTCAGTCTAACATTTGTATAAACTATGAATCCACTGAAAGCAACTGACACTAATTACATTTTCCTGGAATTTACAATTCGCTCTAACTAAAAGTCATCTAAAATTATTAGGTGAATTATCATTAAAAGGTAGCAACGAGATAGTAGACGCATATAATAGCGTAGTTTAAAAATTTTAGAGCCTTTCTCTTAATGCATTTTCTACACAAATATGTGTATCGTATATTATTGATATCGTTATTCAAATATAATTTTATGACGTACCCAGCGAGAGTAGAGGGAATAATAAAATTTAGAGCAGCAATCAAAAATAACTTAGTCGTAGATTTCAGACAAGAACTTTGCTGTGTACTGTCATGGGCTTGCTTATATGTTTAGTATGCGTGCTTGCTTAAATGTATGTATAGATATGTTTGCATTGAAGGATATAAAATAAAAATATATAATACTGTGAAATTCATTTCTATATAGCTTCGTTTCACATTAACTAGACTCGTGGCGGTTTCTACGGTCGTGTTCACACGCTAGTTTTTATTGTACACGACGTGATACCTAAGTTTGAAATGAGGCTTAAGTAATCTTGGTGTTCTTCGACCTAGTGTTTTTAGAACCTCAACTTACCTTTACCATCAGATTCGCCAACGCATTGGCGGCTTCTATCGTTGTTCAGTGATCATAGGTGACGATGAAGATAATCGTATGACGTCATTGTCGTTAATAATTTAAATAATAAAGTAACAACAACTTCATATAGCTCAGCAGCTAATTCTGATAGCCTAACAGCAATTATGAGGCTAAATAAATATTCTTTATATTACGTTTTCTACCTACTGAAAGTAGCTGGTTTCTAAAGCGTAATTCAATTTTAGTTCAAAACCTATTATTGAGCGCGAAGTAGTTCTTAGCATCCTTAGTTTGGCATTCATTTATTACTATTACTGCCTCCATAGTTTCCGGGAAGTTTGTTACAGGTAGGGAATTCTAACAGCTATTCCAGCAGAATTACTTCGTAAAATAGCTCCCGAAGGAAAGTCGGTTTATGTGGGCAGGATGTTTGAAATATATATTTACGAGTAGATGTGTTTGGAGACAGTTTGTTCAACGTGTTAACGTGTTACGAGTTCATCGGGGGTGTAATTAAATAAAATTATTGTTGTTACAGGGTTGCCACACTTTTATATTCCGTTTCTGCGCAAATTTCCTAAAGTGTACTGCAGTATGCGTATACAGGGTGCTATTTTAAAGAGGCAGTAAGCAGCAAATCCAAAGTGAAGTCTTTTATAGCATATCAGTATATATAAGTACCTAAATGATACTATTCTTCTAGCAGCCCTTCTTCCACTAAGAAACATATAACGAGCGGGAACTGCAAAGCAAGTTGTAGAGTTGGAGCGTCGATTTAAGTTGTCCTTTACAGTTCCAGGTAACGGTTGGCTGAGTTTGAAACTAGTTTGTTACAAGAACAAACAGCTAATTGTCAGAAGTATTTATACTGACTGGAAATATATTATTGTAACGTCTTAAATATCGTCGTGATAGAGTCTAAGTTGTTTTTGTGCGGGAGACACATGGAATGGTGGAAATTCTGTTGTATTTTGTCCGATTAATAGAGCGTTGATGTCTGCTATCAAACAAACATGTGAGGTATTGTTATATTGCATTTAAAAAGGCGTAAGTAAACAGAAATACTACTGTACGTTAACTGTACGACAATATGAACCAACGCATCATGGGATCGTTCGTTTACATAAAACTAGCTCACTGACTTCAGTGTGTTTTATCATGAGTAGCGGTACATTATCCTTATTTAACCGATGGCAGCTTTGTCGCCCAGTTGGCTGCACGGTCGTCTAGATGGAAGCACTGTCGATTTTTACGATGTTGTTGATACTCGTATGCATGAAATTAAATTTTTCCCGAAAAATTTCACTCACCTTCCTTCTCCCTACTCCGTGTTGAATTTTGTTCACTTCAAATATTTTGGAAATGGTTCCTTCCTTTGTTCGTAACATGAACCGTAATGAAAAGCTAGTACCGAAATATGGTATAGCGAAAATTTTGTATAGATGTAAAAATACATATAGTGCCTACACTTTACGTGAGTGAAAGATCTCATATTTATATAAGAGTACGAACTGACATACACATTTTATTTTTACGATTTTCTTTTATTTATTCTTATATGTGAATATAGTGTATGAGTAGCCGTGTAAGTGTCGACCATCTAGTCTATATGCTCAAGCAGCATTTTTCACTGCTCTTAGTATGTCAAGTCAATTTGTAGCCTCAGTTCGAATACATCATTTGGATGCCTGACACCTGCCCTTTAACTTAAGCCCGTTTAGCAAAACTGTCCTAAGCTATAGATTTACATTTCTAACTGTAAAAGCACCCATGTTCGACGTTCGAGCTAGTTTCTATAAACGGCTGAAACCGGTGGTAATAAGTTAGTGTACAATGTACCTACTGAGTGAGTTCGCCACATAAACTTCATAACTCATAAATTTTGTTGATTTTGATTAAATTAAAATAGATGGAGCGATAAAAAGGCGTAGTAAATAGTTTCCAAAGTTTATGTAGCTATAAATAAATTTAAAATAATTCCAAAGGCGCTTAGGGCTCGTTATATTGGACGCCTTATATTAAAATTTATTTCGTAAACCTATATAAAAAGCAAAGTTCTAACAAGACGGATGAAGTAGAAGTTTTCGTGTTGAGCATCGATTAAGGTTGTGGAGTTTAGAAACTGGTTTAAAAAGTATAAAGGTAGAAGGTAAGGGTATGTTGAGAGGAATGTTTTAAATTGAAATTATGGGCTTTTTCATCCCTTAACACTTTTTCTGAGCAATTGCTGGGCATGAACACTATAGTTACGCTAATCTAGAGCGACTTACTATAGGTACCTTTTACCTAGCCGTGCTACGGGCCTATAACAAGATTAAGATGAAAAGCTCTGATAACGAGGAAATCTAAATACAACCTTCAGGACTGACTGTGATTCTGAATGTTTTAATTTTCTATTAGCATTCATTTAATCAAAAGTCAATCGTGACCTGTTCTCCAGTTTTAGTGCTCCAATTTCAGATACAAAAGCTTTTCAAATCCCTTGTCACTAAGTGCCACTACGATATCTACAGAGAGATTAACAAAAATTGTATGAAGCATTACCTTGTCACACACGACCTATACAGACGACGGCCAGATAATTTAATAGATAATGGAAGGTTAGATATATTCGGTACTCGATGCTCTCTGCCCTACCCTGCAAAATACTGAATATTAACGTGAATATTACTAAGTAGTAAATAGGTAATAAGGGTTAAATGGGCGGTGGGTCGTGAACGTAACTGGGAAACGCAACACTGCTATACACTCCTCGCACTACCCTTTCGGGGATTACAGGCGTCATGTTGCATTTCAAGGTTAAAATAAATTTATCTTTACATTTCAAAACCTTATCGAACAAAGTAAATTTTTGTTTTCAATGCAGAAAAAACGGAGAGTGAGAGTGAAAGAGAGCAATAAAAATGTATTAATATTTATGAGTTGGATATATTAATAATACATGATATCTTTATTTGTGATAATAGAAATTGTAAGCAAGACGAGCATTTGTTTCTATTAGCTAGAGGGGGTTTGTAAATATTTAAAAATACTTTCTTGAGGAAAAACCTTCAGAACAAATATACAGTGATCCCCGGTAGCTTATTCCCAATAAACTTATAGAATATTCGATGGTCAAACAGTACAAGGCCGTCATCCGAGAAGTTGGGAGCCGTTGTGAATAAATTATCAATATCGTACTATATTTGTATGTTTCTTCTTTATGACTTACGGTGTTCTTCGGTTTTGTTCAACATTAGTATATTACGTATCGTATAATTCTTACTAATAATTAATTTAAAGTCGAATATCATGTTGAAGCGAATTTGATGAAATTTTGTTTTCAAATAGTTTCCTGCTTGGCAATGAATATGATTTTTTTACGATTTATTATCCGTGACAACAGTGTTATTAAGACAAAATTTAAAAAAAAGCAAATACTAAAATATAATATTATAATAATAGTAATAAAATAATATCAAGTTATAATAACAATGGAAAAATAATTGTATATTTACGCGTTTGACAAATGTCAAAGCAATTAAAGTCTAGCGAGACAGCTCAAAAAGGCAATCATTTATTTTTCATTTCAGTTGCTTCATAATAACAAAGTTCAAAATCGCAAGTACTTATTTTTCAATGTAGAGGACTTAAAATATACTCAATTATATAGATTTACAAGAAGGTTCATATATGTGGTATTAAATTGCCAAGATCGTAGCAGGCGAAAATCCTTACCTTTTGCCTACCTCTATAGAACATAGGCGTTATATTATGTATGTATATATATGGTATTTAACATAGTTTATTGAGAACTATGTTTCTAACATTTTACGGTCGTATTAAAAAATCATTAAATACTAATTTTCAATGCTCGGTAAAAGAAGTGGATACAGGTCGTCGCCTTCCTACCGAACACTCTAACGATCTAGATTGTCTAGATGGAGTTAGATTGGGAGAGCTATGTCTAGTAATTGACAACCAAAAGCAAATGTATCACTGGAAAATCCAACTCTACAACTTAGGTCAATGAGACGAGTACATTCCCTAGATTCGTCAGTTACGTCGTACTTTAGTTTACTTGTGTTGTGCGGCAGACTCCACAGTAATACTATGACTATATGAAAATATCAAGGTAGCAAAATTCAATAACATTTTGCCCGGGGATCGAACCCAGGTTGTCATGATTAGCAGTCGCGCTTGCAACCACTAGACCAAGCAGGTGGTCAAAGTCATGCAAACATAAATACGTATATCAGTCAGTGCGTTTCGCCATTTCGTTTGAAAATGCTGAGGTCATTTTGCCGAACTTTGTGTGGAAAGAACCCTGAGAAAGAACACGCTGTTAATGTTTTTCCAAGAGACAGGTTATGAGCGATAAGTATGAACTCTTGAGTCAAATGTATATTATACACGCATGTTTTTATAACTTCGAATTAACCAGTGTTCCTAAACTAACTTTAAGCACAAAACGGCCTGAGGCGATGCGGCGCCTACAAATTATTTTACAACGCAAATGACGAATGTATCCAACCCAATTTTTATTTTGTGGCGCTTGGTTAAATTTGCGCGACATGTTTATTTAGGACCCATATTGATTTGTTGAAGAGGTAGGTAAGTCTATTATCTAACAAATATGTGCTCAATTTATAATGTTGTTAAGAAGGCATTCGCTTTGTAGAGTACGTGGTTTATTTTATTTCATTAATATACATATATTCATTTCTTACTGATGGTAGAGATACAAGTGTCGGAAACCGGAGTGCACGTACGAAGAGTGTTATGAATGTGGAAGAAATACAGCAGGTCTGCAAGGGTAGAGATACGAGTATTCGGCACTCCGTGCTCCATGCCTACCCTGTAAGGGACCTAGCTTGAAGATATGCATGTATGTGAGTGACTCATTTCATTCGTTCAACTGTGGATAGGAGATGGTTGCGCTCATTATTGAAGGTCTATGTCCAAATGTGGTGCATAGCTGATGATGATATTACTCCTATTTAGGGGTCCATATATAAATTAGTATTTATATAATATTTATATAATATTTATAAAAAAAAAAAAAAAAAAATATTTCTGAGGTGTGTGAAGTTTGCCAACCCGCACTTGGCCAGCGTGGCAGACTATGGCCTTAACCCGCTCAATATGAGAGGAGACCCATATTCCAACAGTGGAATGACTATGGGTCGATTATTATTATTATTATTTTTAATTGTAGTTAGTGGCTCAATGTTCTAGAAATTATTTATTGTAGCAAGGGCCAACCGAATACATTTTGTTAGGGAGCGTATTTAATATCTTAATATTCGAAAACAACGAGGCACGTCGCTGGGCACGAGCCGGGCTAAGCTCTAAACAGGGAAATGGATATATTGGCTGACTTCCGGCGTCGTTTGATAAGCCTTTAGTGCTTCCGGCGCCAGTTTTTGAGATGAGCAAACATCGAACGATGCTTGCGCGGCCAGTTGAGAGCTCTTCAATGTTTTTACACTCTTTATTTACGTTTACTCGAACAAAGAATGTTTTATTATATTCACCAGGGACCGCTTTTCATTTACATTATTAATTTTACGTTAAAATATGCTAGTCAATCTGTCTGGTATATAATTTTTTTCTTTGTAATAATTAGTCTTTGTAATGTCATCCTTGGATGAAAAATATTTTTCTAGGTTACTCTTTGAAATAACTGTCAGTGTATATTGTATCACTAACCACATTGATGTTACTACATTTTAGATAGAGATTTAGATAGAGTGGTAGATTAGGTTTAATTTCAGCTAAAATCTATATTACACTGGCGGCATAGCAATGTATCACTGCAGAAGTTATACAACATTTTAACCCGTGCGCGATAGCTTGGCACCTGCAAACTATATTATGTAGGCTTTTTAATGACAATATCGTATATTTTTAATATGAACATACTTATAATGTTGCTAACGATGTTTTAGAATTTTTTAAAGATCTGATAATAAAAAATTTTTCGAACTCTTAAAACACGCAGCTGCGACGTCATCAGGCAGGTTTCAACGGTTATTGGTAATCGCGCACGAGTTATATTTCAGAATTGTATTCAAACAAGCAAGGGGCGGGCGCTTCGACCGTACCCGCGGTGATAACAGCTATTAAGTCATGATCGAGTGAATCTAAGTAATAAAAGAAAAGCAATTGACGAAATAGTTCAGGAAGTTGTTTTACAAATGTGCGAGAAGCACGACATTCAAAATGTTTTTGAAT
Organism: Parelbella ahira ahira; assembly: GCA_018244795.1. NCBI lineage: Eukaryota > Metazoa > Arthropoda > Insecta > Lepidoptera > Hesperiidae > Parelbella > Parelbella ahira. The sequence continues at coordinate 27,865 of DWME01000307.1, read as the reverse complement.
TCATTTACCTACTTATTATATACACGGATCAATGTACGGAGACATTAGAAAATTATTTAAAAAATTGGGAATTATGAATAAAATAGTGCAAGTATCTAATTAAATCAAAATGTTCATACTTTGGGCGTCTTGTTGATCTCGTCTTTATGTGAGATAAATGAATGTATGTATGTATGTATATATGTATGAAAGAATGAATTAATGAATGAATGAATAATATTATATATTCAAGCGAATATTAATTAAATAATATTTGATTTCAGGAATATTACAGATGCTACTAGATTCGCTTCTTTATGCATACACACATTTTCTAAAGCCTCTTAAATTGCTTTACCGCAGTATTTTTAATTAAATGCATTTTAGTTTAACAACTGAAGTTTGTACACATTAAAAACGCAACGTTTTTTCTCTTAATTTTTAATACTTAATCTTGTAATATCTTCACATAATGGCACTTGGACTCAAAATAGGCAAACTTATGCTCACCAGGCGGCTGACAAAATATATACATGTCTAAGGATATCATCATCACCATCAGCATTTCTCAGTCCACTGCTGGACATAGGATATTAACGGTATAGACCATCAAAAATGTTTCATCTAAATTGTGCACCTTTAAATATTTATTCCTTAACGTTGTTAACATTGGCCGGACTTGTGCTAAATGGCATTTTATTCTATTAAAAGTTTGATGTGGACAATTAGGTATCTTAATTTTGATACTTTTAAGTCAATTAATTCTTACTTTTCTATTTTCGAGAACGGCGTACTTAACGTAAGCAATAAATGTAAAACAAGCGTGCCAGGTCGTAACGACACGGATATTTGATATTCGGTGCTTTCTGCTCACCCCGCAAATGATATAAAAATAGTAACGCAATATCGCTAGAGAATGAATGGGTTCGATTACAGTTTGTGAAAAGAGCAAATTTCCTTGTGGGCGTATCGTAGGTGTCAAAACGACACCGAAGCGTTCGGTTGAAAGATCAATGGTTTGATAATATTATGTAATCTTCTTAATCGTATCACATATACTCGTATATTGTCCCACGATCACTGACTGGTAACGGTGACTCACATGAAATCAAATTAATACATCTTAGGTATACATTTATAATATTAACAGACATAGGTACTATTCGTAATGTTTGTAAAACCTATTCACTTTCATGAGACTTAAACGTAACTGGTGAAACGTGGGAGTGTACTACACTCCTCTGCCTACCCCTTCGGGGATTACAGGCGTGACGTTACGTACCTTCATTTTTAAAATATTTAAGTTATGTGCCAATTCCAATATTTGAGAATGACGTCATCAAAATTCGATAAACTTTAAAACAATCTTGTGTATAATGTACGGTACATACCTGCAAAGGCGGTGTTTGTAAGAATATAGACGAAAAAGATATACAACGAATGCGATGCGAACGCAACATGATATAAGAATGCACAAAGAGAAACATATGTACATATATCAATCCATATACTTAATTTATCAAACTACGCTTGTCATTTTTTATCTCGTTAAATGAAGCACTGTTTGCAGAGCGGGCGGGGGTGGAAGAGGTTAGGGGTGGCGTCCTGTTTACATTATAGCTATTATAATATTATGATTTATTGCTCAATCGTTGCGCCTTCAACCATAGAGCGCCTGTAATTTCACCTGAATTTTGTTACTTACAAGTACACATAGGAATTTGAATCACGCTCCACGCGAGGGAGGCCGCGTTTGATATCTGCCACTCTTGTTATCTTGCAAGTCTCAAGATGAATAATAATTAATTGAACATTCAAAAATCCACTTATTCCATGAGACATAAACGTAACTGGCGAAACGTGGGAGTGTACTACTCATTCCTCTGCCTACATCTTCGGAGATTCCAGGCGTGATGTTACGTTTCAAAAATACTATTTCTAAGTAACTTGGATTGTACGTTGACCTCAGTTGTCCAAGTTTGATTTTGAGGTATAATGTATAATTTTGTAATCGTACTATGTATAAGGAAAACGTGTATGTAATATTGCAATTAAATTTACTTTTTTTCATTGCTATCAAATGAAAAGCATTCTCACCGACTATTTCATAAACTGGTGGAACGTGGGAGTGTACTACAATTCTCTGCTTACATCTTCAAGGATTAAAGATGCGATGTTGCATCAAATGGAAATGATACTTATATTTTATATGATCATATATAACAAAGTATAATTTATATCAGTTTTTCAGAGTTCCGTTGCAACGCGCCCATACTGCGTTGGTTTAGAATCGTTAACTTTTGTTGTAGAGTAAGAACATTCTTTACGCTGATATCCTCTTCCAAAAATATTTCTCTTCTACTTATATTAAACGGTAAACGGTCGCTCCATTCGACTGTTTTTATGTCAAATTCAATAACTTAAGATAATGTAAATACCTTGAATTTGTAAAGCATGTCATCTATGTATTTTTTTGTTAACTTAAACTTTTTACTGTAACCCTTTTGTAATAACGTTAAAAGGGCTAATTAAATGGCTGATCGAATTTTCAGCCAGACCACAAGAGTTGATGATGAAAGATTGTCACAGATGTGAAATTATTAAAACAAAATTCATTACTAAATAATCGCTACATAAATACGTTAAAGGTTTTAAGGTTATTTATAAAAAAAATATATAATATTTTTGGTATTTACTAAACTGCTCTCTATAGTTTCATGTCGTTTGCATTAGATTTTTCCAAATTTATGAAAATAAAGGCTTTCTTATTTTTTAGTGTATTTTTGGGCATACAAATATAACACATATTTCTTTAATTGCATAAGTTGACAAACAGGTAAACGGGCCACCTGATAGTGGTGGTCACCGTCGCCTCTGGACATTTGCAACACCAGAGGCAATACTAACGCTTTGCAAGCCCTGAAGGACTCTGTTTACTGAATTATTTCTGTTATACCCATTTAATATTTGTTATAATTCGCAAGTATACATTAGTACATTACAAATATAAACAGTTCTATAGTTCAACACACATTCACTCGTTTCATCTACGTACAACTTCGGTTCTCGTCAACTTTAATTTAACAATTCAAAGGAACTTTATGCTACTTCATAATAACAAGTTTTGAAAACTTATCCGACCATCTAATTTGAAATATAGACGAATGCCATTTTAAGCTCGGAGTCTTGTATAAATATGTTGCCGTCTGGCTGTCTAGCCAAAGGTATAAAATAAAATGCGATACCCGTGTAAGGTACTTTGAACTCCAGTTGTAGAGGTTCTGCAACAATGGATCAAATTGAGAGTATAGATTTAGAATGCAAATATAGTGACAGAAAAATGTATATCTGTCGTGCTTCAGGCTATGAACGTTCCGCTTTGAGTTCTGTGTAAAGATCTGGCGCACGCCCAGGGCTCCAGGAAATTATTTAATATCAGGACTATACATTTAAAGTAACTACATATATAGTCCATAACATTTATAAGGTTTTTCGTTGAGATACGTACAATTTTTCCCAATGTTCTATGCGGTTTTAGTTATGAAAACTTATACAAAACTTTTCATTATATTAGAAAGAACAAAAGAAACAGTTCGTGAAGCTGCTCATTGAAAGTTTCCTGGAGGATGTAATTTGCAAGACACTAGCCGGGTATTGGATTGAAGGACGTTGATGGAATTGCGTATCCGGGTGCAAATCACGAAACATTCCAATCTCCTCGGTTAATTGAATCCTGTAGACCTTCATTAAGGGGGGAGGAGAGGAAAGCAAAAAAGAACTTTTATAGAAAGGAGATGCTAGAGTTGGAACAAAAACCGCAAATGGCGTTCGGGAGGTAGCGCAAATCGAATAATTACGTTCACTGTGGCTTATGCTCCAACTTGCCTTTCACACTCCAAACATTGTCGTTCCGTCATAAATCTTTGTGTTCAACTCGACGCTCGCTGAATATTAAATGTTTTACAACACTTAAGTAGATTCTTAACGAACTTTGCGCAAATAAAATTACGTCTACTAACGTGTAGGTGCGCCTTTCTTACTCGATCGTTAGTTGCGTGAAATCTCATTCAAACGACACGAACGATTTTGAATGTTTTTAAAAGAACATTCAGAATTTTCTAGAAGATTAAGCGTGCATTGTATAGATAAGTATACAATATAATTGATATATACAACTGTTTAGCGAAATAACGTAGCGTGTAACATTTGAACGTGTTTGGAATTTGACTGAGTGGTGTTATCGGCTACATATTTGCTTTAACTGGAATAACGGCCGTGATAGGATTAGTTCGAGATTTAGAAGAATTCCAATATAAGGAGAGTAGTCGCGATAAGGGTGGAGTTTTGGGCGGCGTTGGGCGGCGGGGCGACCGGTGCGGGATATGGTAATATACTGGATGTGTTTGGAAATTATCGACATGTACGTTAGATAAATCTAATAAGATATTAACGAACAAATTCAAATCACATGGTGGCCCCGGTAGTCGATCAGCTACAGTCAAAATAGTCGTACTGAAGGTCCAGTATTATTATTCGACAATCTAGTGCTTCAATATTATTAATGTCTTTTTTTTAGGGACGCAAAGAATGCCATCCCTATAATAAGTTGCTTCAATGTTAAACGTCAGATCCAGACCTTTGCGTTTCGGTTACCTTTTCATTTCAAATCGAAATTCCAATGATTCCAAATTTAAATTTAGTCAAGACCGCAATATCATTCAAATGAATTTTCCTACAGCAACTAGATGCGATTTTCGTCTTATTTCCGGCTATTTTTATACAGAATATGTAAATTGAGCACAAGGCGCCTAACTATTCTCATTTATTTGGCGCTGACTACACAGTAAGGGTCATTAGAGAAACTTTTAATTTTGTCCCTACTGTACGTTTTTTACGATATACAAAAAAAAATTAATTTAATTTTCAATCAAATTTCGCGTCTCAAACAATAAATCTTACCCTCGAAGTTAATGCTTTAAAATAAATATAAAGCGTATAAAGCATACATTTAACTTACTAATACACTGTTCTTACTTTCCAAACAAACTAGGCACATGCGTTGTGGGAGTACTTAACAATAGATGAACTTTTTTGTATTTTCAATGGAAAACGTACATTTTTTCGAATCAAATTCTATACTCCTTTGAGGTAAAAGATCGCGTATATGGAAGAGTGGTTTATTAAATTTGGATCATTACTAGACAGGACTGAAAGATATCCCTTACACCACTTTTATGTCCAAACGACCTTTTATATGACTCTCTTTGGCCGTGCATGTTTCAATTCGAAGCTTAATAATTTTAATATACGAGTAAGACGCTTCATATAATCTCGCCTTTAAATGTCCGGGCGTTTTTCTTTACTTCAAAGGATCGCAGGCCCATTTGATTGACCTTTTCATAAATATGGCATTACTGAGTGTATCCCATAATTTAAAGTCCTTTAGTTGACTACTCACTCGTAGTTGAAAATTTTCTTTACTTGGTCAATTTAGACACATTTTTAGAGTGATTTTTTTAAAGATATTTTTAGAGCTACAAAAAAACGGAATAATATACTGAAGTTATGACCGTTGTGTTCATATAAAAAATTAAAACTATAAAAATAATTTTCCTCTTATATGCATTGGACCAGCGTTACCGCTTGACGTTTTGGTCACATCCTGCGTAGAACCCGCAGCGTAAACTTAGCTAAACTTAATAAAATATGATAATATAGGTTACGGTAACACAGAAGAATTTCCTGAATTTACGTATTTGTTTATTGATATGTAAGTTGCTTATACTTACCATTACAGCATTAATCTTGAAATCCATGTGGTTTTTCACCTCGGCCGCGAGTTCTCGCACTAGCAGCAATCCGTCCTTGCGCGCCACCTCCACGTTGTATTCATGGTATTTCTGCACAAGAAAACATAATATTTCTAGTTAATTATCAGGAAACTATATATTTATATGCTTTAAGATCGATAAGTAATTCTAGATTATTAAGGTTAATTCGTGTATTATGACACAGCTGCGGCATTCTAAAAGAAGTAAAAGTCGAATAAAATTGTGAGCAGGAAGTGTGAATCATTGGGAAATTAAACGGACTATGTAAGTAGTATGCTTCGGAGTAAAATATATATAGACTGAATGAAAATGCAATAAAAACATGATCAACATCAAAATAGTTTGCAACAGTTATTCGAGCACAGCAAACCGTGTAATTTAATGGTTTCACGAGAACAGATAAACATTGGCAGGCGTGTAGCGCTCACATAATTTGCGAAAATGACAGCAATCGTGTCGCATTCGCGCTACATTACGCGCTGAGTTATTGGACCCAACATGGCGGCGGAGACCTGTCAAATTTAAAAATGGAACGAACACGTCCGGAATTCGGCGGATGCTGGCTGCCAAATTATTGTTATTCGACGGAGGCGCCCGCTCCAGCGCTGTTATTGAATTTTGGATTGTACCCGATGTCGCCATTGTTGTGCTATCGAATCTAATGAGATATTTCTCTATCGCTTATATATTATTTTATCCCCACCTAAGACTATATTTTTGTATATTTATCAGCTTACAGCTAAGTCTATTTATTTAGAAAATCATCAAACTTGTAAAATGGCATCATAAATTAACACCAACATTTTTTAGATAACTCAATTCTAAATTGCATCCAACACAGTTTATTAAAGCAGTGTAACGCATAGCATTTAATTAAAGGACCGATTCACATAGACCATATAATGATAACGGGAAATCCAAATTAAACGATGCTCTATAACGGAGCGTGTACAAAGGCAGTAACTGCAAAATAGTCGCCGTTCATCCAATAAAGTCCATTTTAGTTACAACTAGGACGTCGGGGGAAATATTACCACGTGAGGTTAGTGACGTTGACGTTGACGTTCCTAATTATAGAATTTGATTGTTTCATACTTTTAGATGTGCTTGATATTTATAAAACATATCGATTTTCTTTAATTCAACAGCAAAAGTAATTCAACAAAAGGCAGTTGTGTGTTGTATGAAAGCCATAAAAGAGAGTATTTATTAATAAAGATACTGTCACCGGAAGTAAACAGCTCACATTTTTCGGTGTCGTCTAATATACTTTGTATGTGTTATGCTGCATGGAAACTTGCTAACAAAAGCTTCCGCCGCGCTGGCAAGAATTCACTGGCGAAGCTTTAACGTTAAGCAGTGTTCATACTGCGCTGTTAAAAAATAATAGTTAATCTTGTTTTTTTTTTCATTTTGCCCGCAACGGAATGGACTGAAAAAATAATGAAATCCTTATGATGCCAAGCAAATCTTAATAAACAAATGAATTGTTTAATATATAATCATATAAATTTACGAAGTTCACGATTAAAAAGAATAGCATAATCAAAGCGGATATGTTAAATACGGCCTCTTGAGCACCTATACCAACTGTAAACAGTTGAATTCACATGTTTCATAGCTAATAGTTCCGTTAAACCGTTTCTGCTGCGAACTGCCAAAGAGTGTAATTTCCTGCCTGTGGCTATTTTGCCGATTCACACAACTTGTAATTGTTCAACTTAAAAGTGAATAGGGACTTTCCAGGCAAGCGTTACATCGTAAGTAATGTAGTGTTACCAACGCCGTGAAATACGACCGTGCTTCCATCTGGGCCACAGTGTTGCCAACTGGGTGACAGAGCCGTCATAACTTGACTAAGAATATTGTGCCAATGCCCGTATTAAAGACCGCTCAAGTGGATATGTTACTTCTATCTAAAGTATGTATAACAAGATGGAGGAACTCATTCACGTCTAACTCTTTATAAACTTAATGTTAAGGTGTAAGTAGGATGTAAAAAAAGCTACTATTCATTTTGTGGTGATTTCGGTCATTTAATAAACGATGGAGTTTCTCGCATCACAGCCGGGGAGAGGCTGTGCGGCGTCGCAAATCTCCCGGGGACACATTGGCTAACAAGGAACCTAAATTCAATTAAGGCAGTTAATTTAACCCGCTTCCTACGCCGGCCTCACGGGCCACTGATTGGGCTCTGTTTTCGACTAGTCATTCCGTAATGTAAGGGACACATACACTGACGAAGTTGCTTTTGCTTATGAATATTACGGCAATGATTAATAATTAATTTTATATCAGTGATGAGTATGCTTGCAACTTGAATATATCATATATGGTTAAATGTAAATAATATGATTAAATTTTTAAGTTTAATAAACGGAGTGTAGCATGGCTGTCTACCGTAGAAGACTGAGAGTGGCTACTGATTATAATGATAAAGATTATGATACTTTATTTGTGCACTTAAAATAGTAACTATTTTCAATATATAGATTCTCATTTAGTGGACGAATTATGCGGACTACTATTCGTGTTATCAAATTTGCGATTTTAACATTAACATATGCCTAAAAGAGTAGTTTTTGAGTGGTTGCATAACGCGACTGCCGATCGGGAGGTCCTGGGTTCAAATCCCGTACACTATCGGATTTTTTAAATTTAAAATTTCTATTACTGACTCGGAGCATAGCAAGAGGCTCACAATCTATTCAGTGGAACTTAAACGTGACTGGTGAAACGTGGGACTGTACTATACTCCTCTGTCTGTCCCGTCTGGGGTTTACAGGCATAATGTTACGTTAAATAAGTAGTAATCACCAAAATACATTGTTACAAGCACATAATTATTATTACACCATTCTTCTTTTAAGGAAACGACGTAGTAGATTATAAAGGTGAAAACACACAGTCACCAGTATATAATTCTATTGAGGAAACGGCGTAGTGAATTATAAAGGTGAAAACGCTTTGTCACCATCCGCGGGGCTGCGGATCGGTCCGGTGTCGCCTTAGTCCGACACGGCTTTTCACTTCACGCTCGCATTTGTGCGTACAACTCACAAGGAAACTCCATTTGCCCGCAAAAAGTGTACCGAGCGTATTCAGACCTCGTCTATTCTTGCAATAACTTAACGCAGTTACTCCTTTCGAAGCGACATGTTAAAAATTCTATGCGAATTTAATGTAAGTTATGTTGAGTAAGATTTTGTGTCTATAATATGATAATTACAGGTATGTCACTATTGAAAGAAAAGGCCGATTTACCGATTTCAATATTAACAGAAATAACCCGCTATCACTATTGGTTGTGGCGACAATCCATTATTATTTAAAAATCTTGTAATAGTAATTACAAATCAGTTATACACCGCGATTGTTGATAACTCCCCTGACTCGACCAAATATATCAGACACTGGCTGAACGAGGCGTCAGAGGTGTCCGAAATCGGTACGCGTACATGAAGAGAGTGATTATGTGAAGGAAGCATGCAGGATATTTATCATTTGTTGCTCCCTACTTACCCGGAAAGGGACTTGGCGTGATGATTTCTTTAATAGTTTTTTTAACACGGTACAATTACGTCATCACGCAGGTCCCAAGTTCTCGCGCACGAGTTGTAGATCCAAATTATCATTAACATCTTTACACACGACTAGTTAAATTCAAACACCCAACCTATTTATGTGGGAAACGGGGCTTTTTGTTATGAAATTGTAATATATTTGTTGCGATGGAAACACTTATCGACTAAAAATAATTATTACGAACGATAAATTCAGAGCACCGTCAATTAATGTTATCAAAGCAAAAATTTGCAATACAAAACCCATGAGTTTGAATTGAAATACGACATTTACAATTCAGTCGTCACGTGTTATCTAGGAGGAATGTTGAGCGGAATGACGATTAATTATAATGTTTTTTTTTCAGCAGCAGCTTGCGGGAAGCATTATAATTGTGTCGACGATCGAATTGCATTAAGCCACGAGGTAACGCAATAAGCTCTTGTGGCTTGCGGTCTAGATACTGAAATGCTTTACTGATTGACTCTGCACTGCGTACTCTACAACTATATCAAATTGGCATGAGGTAATATAAGATATTTGTGAATTTATATTAAATTGAGTAAAGATAAACTGAAATGATTTTAAAATATATCTACATATGTATCAATTGTCCAGATGAACAAAGGCTGCTTACTATAAATGATGTTAAATTTGTGTGCAAATTTAAATTTATTATTGTATAATTGGTAAATAGATCATTACGTAATTAAGAAACCCATCATCATTATCAGTCCTTTAAACTTTGAACTGTTGGTTACGGATCGCCTCTGGGAATGAGATGTAGCTAACCATAGTCAGCCACTCTGACCAAGTTATCTGTTAGCAGCCTTCGCACGCCTTAGAGAACATAATGAAGAATTCTAAGGTGTCAATATGGAGAACTTAAAGGTAACATTGAATTTATATGTTAATCGTGCTTGCAAATATCCTAATGTCACGGTTACGTGTAATGCTTTTAAATTAGAAATAATAATATTTTAGCAGACTATAACTCTACTACATTAACCTTTGACCCTCTCATTGTGACAGGAGACTCGTGTCCAACAATGAAACGATAAAAGGGTTAAAAACTAAACAATTTTATTATTCAATTCAAAACTTATAATACATTCACCATGAAACAGGCGTGAACATATATTTTACATGGTAATGTCACTTTCGGTCTGTTTATAAATCTGCATAATGATGTATAGGATTGAAAAAATACTTTATTGCTCGCTTTGACATCTGGTACAGTTAGCGGCTTATTTTTCTGCATTTCACAGGTATCGTCCGACAATAATCTTTAAATCTGAAGCGTTTTGTCCAGCCGCCGGACGCGCGGCTGCGGCCGGCCGAGTTTAACCCAATTCCTCATCTTACGCTACGGTACTACGAAGGCCACTACGACGTTCTAGGCTGTTCTAGTTTTAAATAGACGTTACATTTATGGTATATATATTCTGCAAGTGTTAGGAAATTATATACTTATATGCATTTTCATATAATTTTATTTCACAAGTACTGCTTTCAAATGTACTTCAGTTACAGAGAAACAGCTTTTATGAGGCTCTGTCGACTATGGCTTTTTGTGGAGGGAAGAGGAGGGGAGGCCAAAGCTTAGATTGTAACTTCCATTGCACTCTCTCGTGGTTTGATTGGCTGTCTATTGACATTTTTAAGGCGGTAAGGCGTTTGTTAACATTTTTCGTCTACTTATCTAAAGTACTGCGTACTCTCCGAAGCATGCAATACATGCCACTACTCTACCAGCTACTCTACCAAAATTTTCAGATTGTAACAGCTCTGATTCATCTAAAAGCATGTGGTTTATTATCCACCTCGTTAATAAAATGCATAATGTAGTAGTTTTACACCATTACGCAAGGTCTCTTAGGGAGTAGGCAGAGGGCACTAAATGCCAAATATATTTGTATGTACTTTATTCCACACTCTCTCCATACATGCACGTATATGGTTAGTATATAGCACATACATTATAGACATGTAATGTTTTATCGAAGCGTAGGTAGTGGCGGGTCGCAGGACGCCGTGCTAATATTGAATAAGTTCCAATGGGAAAGTTTCCCTCGCGAAACATTATATTACTTTCAGGAGAGCGATCACTCACAGAATTTTGATTGTTTTATCACTGCGCTGGACGTAATGATGATATATTTTTCCGATAAATATTTTATCGATCAGTTCCACTAACTTTCCGACTATTCTTGACAAGACTAAACTTACAAGCTTGAAAAACATATTATAGCCTAAAATAATATTGAAGAAGTTTTTATAGATATCATTTATCATTTCATACAGAACAATATTTGGAGGGTTGAACTCGCTCGTCACTGTCTTTAAAAACTTTATTAAAATTTACTACAATTTGGATGCGACGAGCTGAAGATCGTGCTCAGTGGCGTGCTATCGGAGAGACCTATGTCCAGCAGTGGAGGGAGTGAACAGATAGACAGATAATGATGATGTACAACAACTTTTTATAGCAGAAAGATTTTGACATCGTCCTCTTAATATCTTTACTAAGATTGTATAATATGTTTCCGAGGAAACAGGACATAATATGTCTGTTGACAGCAGTAAACGAGCCCCAGCGGAATTCTTAGCGGAAAACGTCCTACTGCTGTTGTTTAGCCCGCAAAGCTGTCATCCCAACAGTTTTCACGCGTTAGTATTAAATAAGGGCAGTTCTTGTCGCCACCCCCCTCCCCCTTCCGCCACCCCCTAGCGCCCCGCATTATGTATTCGCGACCGACCATTGAAATATAAACTGAATATTTATGCATTTTCTCTTGCATTGCATATTTACGACGTAAAATCATCAACAGTTGCATATGTATGACGTAAATTATGCTTTACGGATTAATCACCAAATATACATAATTATAAAAATATTTGCAAAATGTCAGATTCTAAAACATTTGATCCCACACGTGAGGAGAAAATCTGTCTCCTGTAATATAATACCAAATAAACAATATTTTGATACTTAGACGAATTAAATAATGTGCTACGTGACGTCACCGGAAATTACCAATACTGTAGCATTTTATGGAACATTTGAAAAATATATTTATCCAATGAAGAACACTTCTTACAAACAATATCTATTTTTCACTAATTGTGTCAAAAAAATGTAATAACATGAACAATGTTTTTTATTTGATATAAACCATACAGTTTTAAGAGTCTGTTCAACATTGTCTCTACATTTATGTATCTATGTTTATATATATTATTTATCATGAACCATACAGTTTAACGATTCTACATTTTCTTAAAAGACATACCTAGTATTCAATTTGCGAGCCTTATCACAAATATTCTATTACTGTAAATATAATCCTATATTCCATGGTCGGAAGTAAAAGTAACTGTTAAAACATGGGAGTGTACTACACTATTCTACCTACCCGTGCGGATATTACAGGCTTAATGTTACGTTTATAATCATTAGCAATATTAAATCAATTTCATGTGAAAATGTATCAAAAACAGTTTATCAGACGAAGCTTTCAAATGCCAGCTTAATGTAAAGCTACGACGTAATAAACGCTAATAATAATAAGCGTCAACATGTTTTCGCTACCAAAAATGTATTTAGTATAAAATAACAACATTTCTCATTCATGTACTACGTCCTGTACTTGGTATAAATGTCGTTACGGATGGAGCGATAATTAATATTATATCAAATTTACATTTCAATATATTTTTTTCTGGTTAATTGTTGAAGTACCTATAGTATATGTGTTTATTTTATACGCCCTTAAAATATGTGAAAATAAATAACAATGATATATATATTAATAGTCTTTTATTTCTGGCAGATTAGGTACATCAAATCAAACATTTATATTTTTTATTCCTTTTAAAGTGTTTGTAACTATTACAATTAGTTTTAGTAAATTTATCGGTTAGTAATTCAGTATTTTTTATGGATTTCTATTCTGCAAGAGCCCTTCGCAATTAAATGCCTTTTCAAAAGAAACCTTATATCAAGGCACATTTGGTAGATACAGTAATGCATATTATTGAATATATATTGCCCAGATAATGACCTCTACAATGTTATAGCACAATATAATAATATATTAATATAATAATAATTAAATTTAAATTTAGTTGGTAATTACTGGAAGAGCGGAGCATCCTAATACAGGCACCCTGTGCTTAAAAGGAGGCTCCAGAACCCTTATAATTGTAAGATAAGATTGTAAAGAAATAAAGATTTATTATTATTATTATTATTATATATTATAGCTGCGATTGTGACGGCCTAAATGCTAATACATTCATAGGTCAGCCAGCCAGTCCTTGGATGAACCGTGCTGGCCTAATGGACTGAGCCCGCGGTACGTGGCGCACACCTGGCACGAGCCATTAGCTCACATGAATAGTTTACCTACATTCTGATTACGGTTATTACATTTACAATGTTACATTCATGCCACAATGAGTCGTGTTGATAAGATTTATTGCCCGCCATTACACAATGTCTTAACACATAATTTGTTATACAGCTCATTTAAAATGACGTTGAATGTTCATGTACGAGTACATTAGCTAGAAGCGGGGTTAAAATAGTTTTCTATGTAGATTTTTTATGTTATGGAATTGGCTTATTGGAATATTTAACACTGGCTGATAGGGGAGTCAGGGGTTTGCGAAAATGGCGAGCATGAATGAAGAGCGATGAATACGACATTTCTCTAAGGATAGGGAGATTTAGCACTCGATGCTCTCTGCCTACTCCGTAAGGGACTTATCATAAATATATAATAAGTAATAGTTAGGTTTAGAAATCAGACCAAAAGCTACACTAATCAACATAATGCTGTATCTCAAGAATATAATAAATAGTCTCACTTTTTATATCAGCGAGTTATCCTTTTTAACTTTCGACCCTAACATATTAATAATAATATAACCTAACGTACTAATAATAATTATTATAACATTAATACACGCCTGTTGAGAAATCAAAAATTATATTTCAGTGAAATCAGTCGTAATAAATGGGAATATAATATTTTGTTAGCAGTATTCTTATATTCATTTATAACGGACGTAGCGTTCATAATAGAAGCAAAGTAAAATTGTTCATATTGCAGCAGAAAGTTGACAATGGGCCCGCGATGTTCGTTTCGACTTGGAACGGTCTTACTTTGTAATCCTTTGCAATAAATCCGGAGGGCTATGCAATTTCTTTCTTTTATACATTTTATTTAATTTCTTTCCTTTTATCGACTTAAACTGGAACACTTTGTGCTGCGGGTCCCGAAGTAAAGTGTAACGGAAATATTGACCTCTTGTTGAAAGTCTTGGGATGTTTTCGATTTTTTTTTATTTCTACTGATTTCGTTTGATGAAATGATTGTTGTATTAATTTTGAATGATTTTGGGTGGTTAGTCTTTTTGTACATCAATTTATTATTAAATCATATCATTATAGATAATACGGTCTGTTTTGTTAAGAATGTCGTTATTGGAAAGTTTGCATGAATTATTACAGTGTTGCAAAAATGTAATGATTAAACACAAAGTGTATACACTCAAGTAGCTTGAGTGGAATGAATAACTACCCATGCAGCACAATGACCATCACGGGTTCGATTCTCGGTGGGTTCAAATTTGAATGAAGTTTGATATTTTCTCTGATTGTGTATTTAACCAAATATATCATGTCTACAGTATCCACGATATTAACTCCTCCATTATCATCCTAATTAACAACACAATTATAAGGCAAAGAGTGTAAAGCATTATTATTATTATCAGTGATGACATTTCATAACCGAATGAAATAAATTAAAAAATATTGAGGCGGTGGATAAAATTTACTAGAACTAAATCTGATTAAATTCTTAGTATCTGCCTACGCGTGTGGAAAATAGACATGACAATGCGTACGAGTGTGTATTGTAACATTTAATCGAGAACATGTGCACACAGACAGACGCACTTTCACCTTTATATATTAGTATGGATAGAGTGTATAGAGTGCACGTGCTAGGCAAATGTTTGGAAGGAAGGTAAGCGTTGTCTATCCGTGTGCGTGTGTCATCGCGCGACAGGCTGTCGCGCTGGTAATCGCTTCACTTCCTGCGATATTGACTGATGTTGTTCCGACGGGTTGTGCGATTATGTCATTACTTTGAACCGAAAAAACGTCTTTCTCAAGTGTCTATTTAACAGATCAGCTATGAAAGTATGGTGATATTTGCTACTTGGGGCTCTCTGGAGGCCTGGCGGGGATAAGAAATTAATGCTTTGTACGGTCTAATCAGTATCAGCTATTTGTGTTTTTACTTGTTTGGAAAATTATTGCTAAAATGTTATCTTGGATCAAATCTTAGAATTTATTATGTAGTTATGAATCATCGGGACGTTGTTTTAATATAGAAATAAGCAACAAAGAGAAAATATTTTAATAATAAGAAATTTTATGGAACTGAACACCGGCAAATTAATAACTATAACATTATTGGCAATAATATGGAAGAGCTGTTGTTATGGTGATCAAGCGGAATATGAATCGAAGGTTAATTATTGTAGTAGTAAAGTGTATTCGAGTGTACGGCGAGTGTATCCCGGCTGTATCTGATCCGGCGGGGACCCCGTCCCCACTTCGGTAACTGGGTCGCGCGGGGGGACGGATTGGGGGATTGGGGGGTCGGGGGTTTGGGGGCTTCAGGCCGGGAGGGCGTGGTGTGAACTCTCGCAGCGTTTTTGTACCAACGCGTCCGACCGATCAGGCCGCCACCGCGGCATCCCTGCACGCTCTCGCGCCACTTCGGACTAGGAATAAAGATTCACACACCTCTCTCGGTGAACATTCTCCAATAAAAAGATCACGCAGAATAAAAATTCACTTACACCTTTCTCGGTGAACGTTCTCCAATAAAAAGATCTACTTACGTTTTGTATTTGGTTCATTTTTGTGAAATGCCTTCCGAACTCCCATAAATCGACGCCGAATTTCAATGCCCAATTCTTGACTCTGCAACAATAAAACCATCTTATTAGTGTTAAGTAAGAAGCTTTTTTATAGGGTTTATTTAAGTTTATTATTAAATTCAGTGCTAATATATATAATAATAATTATTTGATTCATTATGACGTAAGATCAACTCATCTATAATATTGTCATGTGTTAATATGTTTTCGTAACGAAATAAATATAAATAATTTAAGTCATTACAATTCACCCAAATCCTACCCGAATTTAATACTTGGCTTAGCGAGATGTGTCTTAACGCGCACCCCTAGCTGAAGGTGAAACGAAATACGAAAGGACGCCAGGAAATTTATTTTTGAACATTTCTAATAAGTCTCGTGGCGAATAAATGCTGGGGAGGGCAGGTTAAGCATTTTTTCCACTTCGGCGATCATCTCCCTCACGAGTAACTAATGTTATCAGCGGTTAAACATTTATAATGTTGGATTATGACAAATACGTTTCGATTATTGGGATGGGAGAGGATATCTGGGGGCAATTTAATTAACGTGAATCCTTGATACCTGTGTGTGCCGAAGGCGGCGGGCGCGGGTCGCGATTGAAAATGTTTTTATATCAGTAATATCCTTTGCTCTTTTACCGAATCATATTATTTGTTTGCTTGTAATTGTATAGCTTTTCGTATTATCACTATACGATCTTCTGTCAAAAAGTAATAGCTTTCGATGAAAAAGGAAAACATATGTTTAAATACGATATTTATTTAGATTTATTAATATAGTGAGAAAACTAAGTATAATAAATCGTTATACATATTACTATTTAGCCTACATTTTTATCGCCTATGTCTAAAGACCTGAAAGCCAGTATGCAATGGTGCATGGTCCCGAATAACTGAAGACAGAAGTAGTAGGATGCCTACCTGACTCTCAATCCTTAGTTACCTATTCCTTACGATACAGGCACCTCGAGAAAAAGAGTTGATAATAAAAAAATACAACATAATTGTAATGTAAAAGTAATAACCTAAGTTAAAAAACTTTAAAATTGTGTATTACGAATGCATCCTATTAATTCCCGAAAACGGTTTAATTAAAAGATACATGAAAACCAGAACTCTATACTATTTGTTATGATGAGATCATGTAAGATTATTTTAGTTTCGTTCATATAAATAATACATATTTATAATGCACATATATTCAAAAGAAAACGTCAGAAAATTTACAAACCTTAGAGTTTTCCATTTGAACTTTAAGGCGTGAGAAGTCTGCCAACACGACTTGCCCAGTTTGGTACAATATCGGTTTTAACCCTATCATTCTGAGAGCGAGACCCGTATCCAACAGTACAAGAATAAATAGGATTGATGATGTTGATGTCTTGACAACAAAATATTTAAATATGTATATATATCTATTCATTTCCGTCTCTGTACCTCTTGTCTTTAAATTACCTCTTGCCTCTCAATATATTTACGTTGAATTGTGCTTATTTAATTAAACTGGGAACAAGTCCATCAAGTTTTGAGTTGCATTGTGTTTTGTGCGAGTTGCGAAGAATACATATAGGTCTAGTGATTGACGCAGTGGAGCTGTGAACCTTTATTCAATTCAGAGCGCGAGCAACTGAGAGACCATTGTTTGGATGTGGTCGGTGTGAGTTCGTAAAGATTTAGCGCGCTCTTTTTATGCGATTAACAAACCGTCACATAGACTCTAAGGCAATGTAGCGATAACTGTTAACGGCTATGAAGTAAAAAGAATGTATTTTACATAATCTGTGTGACAAAATGTTCGTAAGTAGTATCTATCTATTTTTATTGCTTTGCAACTAGAAGTTGTCTAATCTAAAAAGATGCTCAGTCTATCTCAGTCCACTGCTGGACATAGGCCTCCCCCAATGAGCGCCATCGCGCCCTGTCCTCGGCTTGAACGATCTGCGAAAGGCTGCAGGCAGATGCTGGACACGACAAGCCGAGGACAGGGTGCGATATACCATACGTCGTATAAAAATGCGCAGAACAGTGAAAAATCAATTTAATTTATCTGCGTGTGAACAAAATCGAGGTTATGATTTTGAAAAACGAAATTTATATTAAAATTGTTGAATACTCTATTTTCTTGTTCCGTTTCGCTAAATTCAAATTGTTCCCGAGTACGTCCTCATTAGCAATCGGGGAATGTTTCGCGGGCATTGTTCCCACAAGTTCGGCCGTCACCAACAGAAGTTGCGAATTTAAAATTATTTAAAATGTTCTTCGGACGACGGCAGGTGTTCGCAAGCGACCGTCTCAACTGCTGGCAACACTCGCGCCGGCGGAATGGGGAGTCTTTACGAATTGGGACTTAAAGTGGTTTCAAGATTAGCCTTGCTACGAATAAATATCATTTGTTTACTTCACATCAGTACCTATATATGCATTAGGTACGCAATAGGTAATTATTATGTGAAACATTTTCAATTATTCGTAATTATAATTTTGTCAACTAATCGCAAGTAAACAGTGTAAACGAACATTTTTCTACCAATTTTAGTCACTTAGTTACTTCTGATTGTTAAGTTCCTAGATATCATTGCACAAAAGGTGCAGCTTTCCAAAATATAAGCGGTTTACTCAACTATAGTATAAGACTAAACTAAAAACATTATCCTTTAACGTGTGTACTAGTTACTTTCTACATCATCATTGACTTAATTACTTTTACAATCCGTAGCTAAATATTAAGGTTCATTGACCGTATTAATATTGAACATGAATTTACGATGTTCATTTTTACGGCCTCTAATGCTTTGAATAGGAAGCACTATGAAATTCTTAAAACAGTTTGTATACACTGCGACACAACAGCCTTAAAACCATTTATAAATATTACTATGATTAATATAAAATTTTAATTGTAACTGAATTCTTATATGTACTTTTTGGTTGCAGATTAATAAAGCTTAATGTAATCACATAATACGGTGCACTATTTAGCTGCATTGCGTTGATAGCTGAACCTAATAAATTTATTGTAAAATCTATTATTACTATGCTAATTGTGTTTATATTTGGGTCAGTGCAACAACAACAACGGTTTTGTCAAAATAAAATCGGATTAAGACAGCAAAAATCCGCTTAAGGTATCTTGTTATTGTAATCGGTTTAAGCACGGCGCTGTATCGCGGCGAGGACTCGTTTGATATTCACCTGAAATTACGAGCGCATTGTGTTCTTACTCGTACATTAAAACCATCCCGATTTAGAGCATAGACTTCACTTGACTCCACTTCCGGCAGACAATTTGTTCATTTAAGCTTTTCCATTTAAGTAGTCGTAGTCATGGCAACCGTTTTGTGAAAATATATTATTGTGTTGTTTAGTAACTTTTTAATTAGGCATGTATTTTTCGTGTGTGGTTGATGTTTTTACATTTTGATTGAATAAATGATTAAAAAAAATGTTCCAGTATCTGAGACATAAAGTAACTAAATTAAAAAAAAAAAATGGATATTATCTAATCAAGTTAATATTATTGCAATTGACAAGATTTTTTAATATGTAGTTGCTTTTCGGTTCTTTGCATATTGAAATAAGTACTATAACGTTTCGTAAATGCGAAGCTTAGTCGGTTCATAGATTCTGTATTTCATATAAGACGTACATCATGTTTAGCTTATGACGAGTTTAGTTAGATTAACGTATGTGTGTCTGTGTGCAGTTAAACAAAGATCTGAAAACAATGTTAAATAATTATTACGATATTTTAATAGAGAATTACTTTATGATTCGGTTAATTTGTATTATAATGGAAGACAACGCGGGTTTGCAAGTATCGGTAAGTTTGCGAAGTCTCGACGCAGTGTATGCGCGAAGATACAAGGTACGATAAAGTTTGGTGCACTACCCTATGACAGTGTGTTAACCGAAGTTTCATTATTATTTGTAATAATAACCGAAGTTAGTTCATTAAGAGCGGACGACGATGATATCTTCCTCGCACGGAGTCTTTAGATGCACTAGCGCAGGACAGCGTGTTAAGAGAAGTTAGTTCATTAGGATGGCGGACGATGATATCTTCTTAGTCTTTAGCAGTGCTTTTATTAATCAGCGTCGGCGAGCTGGCAGACGGGGTGTCAGACGCGCTGCGTCCTTACGTAAGCCAGCCTCCGTAGTACGCGGCCGCCCGCCCCGCGCCGCGCCCCGCCGTCCGCCTCGCTCTAGATCAATACCAGAGCCGGCCGCCTTTGACATGTGCCCTGCGTGCCGCTCCGCAAATATTTACGTTGTGGAAACTGATCATAACTAGTTTCATTTGCCTGTTTGTACGGCCGCGCCGACGCTTTCATTGCTGTAAAAAGGAATTTAATTGACAACGATCGTTTTATAACTTAATCGGTCTCATGTCATTTTTTTATTGAACCTCGCTTGTATTGCGACTGACGACTGAATATATTGTCGTGCGATTGATGTAGGTACCAGTTTGCAGTTATTTAACATTTTCTCAAATGAATGTAGACTGTCAAATTTATTTGAAGAGTAAAAAATAGTCAATCAGAGCAGACGGAGGCTGTATGTTTTGTATTCCACAATATTTGATTTTTACGTATATTATGTTATTAGACTGAAATAATCAGAATTTTCTTATAAAGTATTTTTTTCCATACAAATTCGAAACTATATTACTCGAGTAATGATATTATAAACCTTTCTAATAAAAATATCACGTGCCTGAAAAGGGACAAATTAGGTATCATTGAAAAGGCTTTTGGAGTTGCGCTTTCTTGGACTAATTTTTTTTCTTCATCGCTCCCAACTTCCGAGTGGGAAGTTACCAATGACTCTTGTTCGGCTTGTCTGAAAGTATTCCGCTCGGTGTCAGAGTTCGCATTTTGATATTAAAATGGTAGAATGAATTAATTGAACCAATAACTTTCGTAATAGCAACATATCAAGTCTTATTTGTTGTGATGGAGTGAATATCTATCTTATACCTAAAAGCAAAACAACGATCCAGAAAAACGGATTACTAATAATTATTTACTCAACTTAATGGGTTTTTTCAAATCATTACTGTAAACAAAAACGTTACATCACGCCTGTGATCCCCGAAGGGGTAGGCAGAGGAGTGTCCTACACTCCCACGTTTCACCAGTTACGTTTAAGTGCGAATAAGTGGCCGGCATATTGCCATGCGCCCGGCACAGATCCGAGATCCAGATTATTAAAAACAAATAAGAATTTTTTTAATACCCTTTAAGTTTTCTATACTTCCAGTTTGCTTCTAGTTTCTTCTATAAAACATATTTTGTCCTGACACGTCAGCAATTTCAATTTCAATACTTTGCCCACGTGTGTGATATAACAGTCTCTTTGATTATTTAAAACACAAATTGGTCCGCGTCATGGGGGACCTAACAGATAGCCCTAAAATCGGATTTTAATAGAGTACATATACTTGTTCGTTGGGTTACAGGCATGTCGCCTATCTCAGTAATTAGTAATGCACACGGCTTTCGGTTCGAAATGAGTATACTGTTTGGTAATTATTAATAGTAGTGATAATTCAACCTTTTATTGCCGATCATCATCACTAGCCCGTCGTCGTCCACTGCTGGACATAGACCTCTCCAATAGTACTACACTGAATTCGATCTGTAACTCTTCGTATCCAACCAGTACCTCCCAGCCGCTTTGAGATTTGCGGCTACAACGAACTTACATCTAAAAGCGGTTAAAGTCCTGCTTCAGGATTTAGGTTACATATAATTCAGGTCGTACGTTTTTAGAGCTGTCTGTAATTTTATAAAAGTCACGTACTCCCTTATGCGTGTGACGTGAACCAGACCTGACACAAGCATTTACACGATAAATAATTTGAGTGAACCGGCCTGCATGGAATACAAAGTAGTACATATATCTAACGTCTAATTTCACTCCGTCTTTTCCCGTCTGCTCAAGTTTCAATGCAAGCATCCATCATATTTAACGTTGATGCGGCCTACTTGATGCTAAGTCACTCACCTTTGTAACCATGTGCCAGCCCTCTGGGCCAAATTTAAACGTTTTATAATCTTCCACATAACATTTATATTTAATTCGTTTGTTTGTGTTTCTTAATTGATTAGGAAAACAAGTGTAATCAGGCTGTAATGTGTAAATCGGTAATCTACGAAATCTGTATTTAGAATAGAGTGAGCTTGATAATCTTTATAACATACGGCTGTGTTCCTTCGAAAGGGTAGATAGAGAAGTGGAATGCTTTTAATTTTTATCAGGTTAGTTATACTTCCTAGTAATAGGGAGTGATGATATTCCTTTAATATATTGTGCTAGGCTTTTCCAGCACAGTGATCAATTTTCCAGTTGAAAATATTGCTTTTTCAGTTAAGCACTTAATGGTTAGATAAATTTAACTATGTTACAGTTCTTTATGCCTTTTTATTCATTGCATTCAATGAGTAAAATTGCATTCAATTAGTGGTCAGATGTTTGATTCTCTTCTTGTAGATAGACTGACAGTTGTTCAACTTGTGTGATGCTATTCAATTCTCTCACGTTCCAGAGGCATAGCGTTTCCTATCTCTCAACTCTGCGCTGTCCGATTATCTTGTTCATCACGATGGTAAGAGCGAAGGTTATAACTACAGAAAGACTGAATGAATGACTGAATGTAAGAATGATTATAAGTATAGAAATTACAGATAAAAATAGATGTTCATAAATCATTACCTAAGGATAGTTTTATTAACAATCTGAACCTATTGGCTAATCGGGGGATACTTTCAATCGAGGATATGAAATCTCTAATTACACAGAACAGGCAGGTTTTACTCAATCTTTTTTTATTTTTAGGCAATTTGTTTATGTTTGGGGCGAATTCAGATATAGTATAAAATTTGATAGAATTGACCCGCCTCAACAATTACACCGTAACGTCGCGGTGTGGCTGAATCACCGCCCACGCCGCCAACCCACTACGAGTATCTGTGCTCATTTTACGCCCACGCGAGCTTTTATTACGTAGGCGATCAATGTTACAATAAAATGGCAAGAAGGATTAGAGACGTAATCAACATAAACTTAATGTCAATGACTTGTGGTAGTTACGGTATTTTTGGCCTTTTTATATTACGCCAACTAACTACTCGTATCTACTATTAAAGGTAGATAGGTGTTACAAGACTATGAGATAATTGTTCCAGAAGTTTATTTCTAATAATATAAGGACAAAATGAGGATTATTTTATATTGTAATGTTTTCTCTAAGAATATAACGGTCGGTCTTTGACCTGAAACCGCGTAAGTTGTTTTCTATGATTGTCGTTATCCAAATATTTTCAGACTTCATCCAAAAGGTGTTACTGTACGTTATCATGCTGCATACAGTAAATTAAATTTAATAGTAAAGTAACAATAAATGCATCGTAATATCACGCCTATTTTACGACGGGTAGACAGAGGCCGATATTTTATCTATCGCGACCTTGGCAAACTTTTTTTGTTTCTTCTACGTCGTCTACGTATAAAGGTCGTCAAAATGCTTATACATTATATACGTTTCTGGCTTGACCTTCCTTTTGCATGTCTCAGATTAGTTCGAAGTAATTATTAATAGATTCCTAACTTCGTACCTAAGCGTAAATTATAATGAATAACGATAATAAATCTATATACATATAAATATATGATTTTAACACAATCTTGACTCATTACAGAGACGTTGCACAGAAGAGTTTACTTACACAGAAAACGTTATTAGAACCTTTATTTTTTACCTCCACAGCAAAGTTGACTGGTTTTTTATACCGCGTTTTCATTAAGGCCATTGTCGACAAATTTTAAATAATACTTACCTTCTGCATGTCTTAACGAAGATTATTCCGCGATACAATCAGATATGTATATTTTCATTGTTTTACTCGCTTGTGCATGTAAAATGTGTGTTCCATGAATAATCATGACCTATAACTATGGTTAACACGTTCACTACCAGTTTTTTCGTAACGTGTATGTAACGTATGGTTTTATATAAATCATACTTGATCTTTATAATCTAACGCTTGTATTTCTTTGAAGGGGCAGGCAGAGGAGTGTGGTATTCCCACTTTTTGACCAGTTGTGTTAAACGTTCTATGGACTATAGTGTTAGCCTATTGCCGTGCATTAGGCATAAATCCAGACTCCAATTGAGTACTGCGAATTTAATGTACTTACTCATTAATAGCTTTCTTTGAACCTGTGAACCAACCCAGGACTTTTTGCTCAGTAGTCACGCATACAACCACAAGACCAAAGGAGTCAATTTGATCTTCAATTACTCAAAATAAAACATCCTGGGCAGTTTCGCAAATTTTTATTCGATAAATATCGGTATTGTATAAGTGCTGTAAAGCAGCAAATCCTAATGAAACGCGTCATACACAGGAATGTCAGACATGCCAACTTAGTAGCTCGCACCAGTAACAACAGGTAACAGAGATCAGTAATATATTGCGCTTATGTATGTCGATCAAGTTGAAAACAATTCATAAGCTATAGGTCAGCTTAGCTAACATCAAGAAGTTAGCATGTTTGACGTTTTTGATGAAAGTACAAGGGGCATAAGAACTACAGACTGTAGTAGGTAGAGATTCATTATCTCTTCCTACCTCTAAGAAAATTAGGCAAATTATGTATACATGTATGTAACAACAGGTGACTCGCGTGTCAGTTTCGGTATTCTTTATTTTTTATGTATAAATAGGCTAGCGTTTATTTAATTTTTATGACAACATTTTTTAGCACTTGCAACACGTCCCGTAGCTAGGCTAAGAAAACACGGATGAACACGGATCTTCCCTTAGTTCAGGAAGGGTAAGGTTATAATCTGCTACCCTAGCCAAGTTCAAGTTGTTAGACTTTACAGACTTTAGAGAATATTATGGAAGTCACTAAGGTGTGCATGTTTGCTCATTATATTTCCTTCACCGTTACAGGAAGCGCTATTGAACCTTAGAAACGCACATGATTTTGTAAAAAAGAGATACGCGCCTGTATTTGAACCTGCCGCTTTTCGATGTACATATCTATACATATATGTAAGTCGCCTTGTTTGGACTTCAACTAACCAACTATAAATATAAAAAATTAATCCATATGAATTGTCACTCTAATGAATGCAATAGTGGACAAGATTTAGTATGGTTTCCAAATAAAGTACAGTAGTATACACTGTGCTCAGTCGGATTGTTGTGGTATTGGAAATGAAAGTACTCTTTTCAATCAGGGTTAGAACAAGACCCTTGCGACTATTTTTGCCATTAATGAGCTAGGGGGTTCAAGAGGGTGTGATAGATACTTCACAGGCAGGTCGATTTAATTGAGTTCTTTAACGTATGTACACATTTTTTAGATATGGCTTTTTTTTATTTTGACTGGTAAATATGCAGGTGGGGAACCACATGGCAACTGGTCGCCGTCGCCTATGAATATTTGCCCAACCCCAGGAGTGCATAACGCGTTGCCGACTTTGAAGGAGACTTGGCTAATTCGGAATCAAATACGTACGGGCTATATTGACGGTCCATGATATGACATGTGGTATTTATCAGCTAATATTGTCAGGTTGAAACCTGTGACAAACTAGAATAAATAGACGAATCAAATTACATAAATATTTAAATACGTCATTGATATTACCACATAAAATTCCATAAAGCACAGATTTCATGCCGAAAACTTTCGGGTGAGTATTGAAAAGTAGAGATTGGAGGGAGGATAGAGATATATTTTTATAGCTTTCGAACTCCATTATAAGATTCAGTAAGCGGATGTTCTCGCAATTCTATAATAAAACTGAAATATCCTTTGTTGGGTGCGCGGCGACCAAATCGGAGGGCCATTTATCACGGATTGATCCATCCTGGAACTCGCAACTGTCACTTGTGAACTTTTTCGTTTAGCAAATCGCGGTTTGAGGCGCCAACACGTCATTACCGAAATTCGTCTTCTTAGTATCGGCCGAGGGTGGAGCAAGGGTGTCATGGGTGGTTTATGCCGTAATTGCCTGTCAGTGGAGTGGCTCGTGGCGCGGAGGAACGTTTGGACGATCTATTAGCACTATCGCTTGAGCCTACCATATTAATATAAGTACTTTTACATTATTCAAACGCTATCGTATAAAATGTGAGAGGCTGCAGCTTGAAGATTAGTGTTATATTTCTGGGCAAATTTTTACATAAATATTTGGTATTAAATAAATTTTTCCAATAGTTTCACAAAAAGCATGGAAAACCTATAAATTAGTGCCGAAAATCCATCTTGTAATTATATGATCAATTTGACTAAAAGGAAAATTCGTACATATTTCACCACATCATACGTATATTCACAACGCTTCTAGGTTGGGGAGATAAGATGTTGCATTTGATTCGAGGCTGGAAACGGGGAGAAAACAAAAGGGCTTTGAATATTGAAAACAAACAAGCTTCCGGTACCCACTATGGCTATATGTGGGTACATTAGAAGTGTTTCCAAGCAGAGATGTTTGGCAAGACTCCGCTTTCAAATTAAGCGTGAGCTGCATAGTGCGCCGCGTGCACAGGACAGCGCTTGCCGGCAACGCTTACCGCTTTTCATGCGAAATTGAAACACTCCTCTTAACAACTAAACGTACGCATTCAACGCAATTTTTCCTAGATTCAATATTTATTTAATTGCTTTTACGTTTAAAATATGACGTGCAATTCACTATTGAAAAAAAATTTCTTTCTTGTTTTGACCGCTTTGTATTGAAATTTAAGATTTTAGCGAAAATACCTTATACCATTGATAAAGATAATAATACGTTTCGTTTATAATAGTTTCGTAGCATTTTAATTTGCTGTAACTAAAATTATTTGTAGTCCAACTACTAGGGCTCTGATCATCTTTTTAGATCCAGAATTATTAATTTTAGAAACGATATTTGTCGAGTAAAACTACTTAAATTTATAGTGTAATCATAAATATACTTAATCCTAATCCCTGCTAAGCTAACCGCTGTAGTTAAATGACAAGCTAATCATGGTAAAATGAACATAAGATGCAACTACGAAAGCTCTCTCCATTTGTAATTCAGTAAGATATCTTAATCAGAATTCCGAAAAATAAATATTTTCCACGTTTTTTTTATAATAATCTTTTTTTATAATTAAAAAAGAGTTTGTACATGACCGATAAAAAAATTATAGAGGTTTTAAAATTTAATTAGGTAACTCTGTAATCCTGTAAATGTTGTATTAAACTATTCAGTATCGTGTATAAATTATACGCATTGAAATGAGTGACTAAAAAAGGTTCTTACTCATTATGAGGTATGTCTTCGAGCTGGTTGGCGAGCGCGGCGGCCGCCAGCAGGGCGACGACCAGCAGCGTCGGGCGGCGGGACATGCTGCTTCTCAGAGCCATCGTACTCCCCACATGACAAGACACGCAAAGACTACACTGCACTGACTCCTACATCGAGCACCACTCGCTCGCACTACACTCAAGTGTCACCAGGCTTGCTCATGAGTCATCGGA
>DWME01000306.1:0-36752 GCA_018244795.1 Parelbella ahira ahira | reverse complement strand
GCTCGCCGCCGCCGCCGCGCGCGCCGCCGCCGCCGCGCGCCACGCCGTCGCCGCCGTCAGTGCCGCCTTCTTACGTTATTAAACCATCATAAACCTTTCTGTCATTCCACTGTTGAACTCGGGTCTTCTCACTAAGGTTCATTAAGGTCTACTACGTTGGTGCATGTTGGCAGACAATTTATGTACGACGTATATTATCGAATTACCTTTTAGTTTTGAATAGCTGCTCTTGATCCTCAAATTAATATTAGAGAGATGAATAAGTATGAACCATTCTTTAATCGGATTTCTACTCATTGTAATAGTCGTCATCTACCTACAATTAGCAGTACCGCTAGGCTTAAAACAAAAAGTTCATTTCGGATGAACAATGTAACAAATGTCAAAGTTTTCCTTGCACAAAACGAACGGTGTATAATGTTCATAACTGTTTTACACCATCCTCCTCCACGACAGTCGGCTGTGGCGTATCTAGCGGAGTGTGGTTTCGAGGAGGCCGTGGATGCCAGCGTGCAGACGCTGAGCACGATGCTGAATCGGTCGCCGGAGGAAGTGCAAACGCTGTTGAAAGAGAAACACAGCGCGCTCGCCAGCTCGCTGCAGCCGGCCGCGCTCGCCCTCGTCGAAGCTTATCATTTGTATGTGCCTACTTGATCGTACATAATATAAGTAATAAACTAGCAACCTGCATTCTGAAATAAAAGGACGAGAAAAATCCATAGAAATGTCCGACGATCACTTGGTTTTCCCCGTGCTATTTTCATAATATCTCATTCAATGTATTTTTTAAATTTTTTCTAAATTGTGTTTGCAGAGCTAAGACTGGATCGCCGATGAACTCAGGAACGAGCTCCAGCTCTGATAGCGAGAGCGAGTCGTCTTCTGATGACGAAAAATAATATCAATAAATTATTTGTAAAAGTATTTAATAAGTAATACATAGATATAGAAACTATTCCTGTTTATTTTAAACCTTTCCCCTGTTTAAATTGAGATAATTATAGATGTTGATTATTTTTAAACATATCAGCGAGTATCATTGAATATAACCAATAAAACCTACCAATACTGATTGCACAAACATTGATCAAACAATAACTATGTAATTTATTGTTTGATTATAACGCACTACCAAAATAGCCGCATATTAAAAGGTAATTTTGCAAAAATTATATTTATTCGATGGAAGTAAAAACAGGACATATAAGTTCGTACAAAAGTTAGTTAATTTGGAAGTAAAACAAAAAAACTGTTGTGCAGTCCTTTATTGAAAATCCATTGATTAAGGGAGACGGGGGAGGGGGAGGTTATAGTTGATGAATTTTGAAATTAGTTTAAAAGTTATTGTATAGACTTACGATTGGAAATAAAAATGTTGTGTATATACCAATATTATTGAGGTACCTACAAAGTTTACGCTATACAACGTGATAGCTCACTGAGTAAATATGTCTAGCGCAGAAACCCAGATGCCAAATTTGCTTAAGCTCAACGATATTTGTAGAAATTTTGTTACAGAATTTAGCTAGCAACTGTAAACATTCATAATATTTTATAAACAAGTTTTTTTATCACGCATTGTATAATTCCTACACATACACTATTGAAATTAGTATTATAAAAGTAAACCCATTATATTTGTGTCTATATACCTACACTGCGGTTGCAAGCGCGACTGCCGTTCGGGAGTTCCTGGGTTCAAATCCCGGGTCGGGTGTTATTATTGGATTTTTCTAATTTCTAGTAGTGACTCGGCGTCTGGAATTGTGCCCGGTGTACGGCAATAGGCTCACCACTTATTCCATGGAACTTAAACGTAACTCATGATAAGTGGGAGTGTACTACACTCCTCTGCCTACCCCTTCGGGGATTACAGACGCGATGTTACGTTATTTTTGTCTACAAAACGCAAGCATGAATACGACCATGAATAAATAACTAACAAAGAAGTATCTCCAAATAGAAGTTATCGATTTTCCTTTGAGATATGTTATGAAGGTCAAATGCATATTTATCACATTTAAACTTACAATCAGATATGTTCACTAAAGTTATGTAACTTAAGCAATTACTATTACGCATTCGTCTTGTAATTGTATAATGGCATATATATAATAAAAAAGATAAGCGCGTAGTTGAGGACCACCCTCAATTTACTTCAACTCCGAGTTTTTGATGTCATTGTTTGTATGTAATGAATAAACACAAAAACTACTAAACTGATTTTAAAAATTCTTTCACCTATATAAAGTTATCAGCGAGTAACATAGAGTATATATTCTTTTCAAAAAATATGAGATATCCTTACTGAAGTTGCAACAAATGTAGGTAACCCAAGGTTACGAAAAATTGCCTATAAAAGTCATTAATTGGCGTGCGCTGCGAGAACTATAGTTGATATAAGTATAAAATTAATATACAACATATTTATAGTTCTCATTATTATCTAAAAAAGAATTCGCTAAGCTATATGTTTAACTTTTATAGTTAAGTCATAATAACCGCGTTTTGATCAAATAAGTCAATCGAAGCACAGGTAGAATCGAAATATGATGACTTTCATAATTATTATGATCTTAATCATTACCCAATTAGATTGTTTTATAATTAAACATGATTAAAAACGTGTAATTTTTTTTTTACCCGCAACCGTATAATCTTATCTTACTTATTACGCCGATGAGAATAATCGCTACAAAAAACATGTGTTAACATTTGTTGTTACGAGTATATTATATTTATCCAAATAAAGTAATTTGTCTATCTACCCGTGCGAAGCCAAAGCGGGTCGCTAGTAATTCGAGATATGTAGAGATTTAATGTTTATACCTATTTATACATTTTCGTCACAGGAAAAAGAGTAAGTCCTTCAATGTGACTTTCTCTCTCTCTCTGCAGCCTCTTTCTATTGTGTGCCCGTCCGAGTATCGACTAGCGAGATTGATTTAACTTTCGTTCTGATTTTTACGGATAATCATGTTGGGTAGGTTAACGTGATGCGCAACAAGTAGGACCTACATACCTCTGGTGTCACTATATAATATAAAAAGAAATCCCTGAGCCACGTCTGTCTATTGCTCCGTTATTGGTCATTGATCTCAGAAACTACATGGATTACTTTTAAATTATTTTAACTAATGAATAGATATAAGCATATATATAATTCATGTACATTTTGTTGGGATTATTATTAAAATTTGCTAAAACTACGGATTGAGTGAGAAAAAATCGACCAAGCCCAAATATTTATTTGCATACGTTGTTTAAACACGTATTTACAACTACTAAGTGGATGAATTCAAATTTGTTCAACACAACACATTTGGTCTTTTCAAAAGCCTCATTGTCAAAGGTGAGTATCGTGACACATTGCTCTAGGCACGTGAACTCATTTCACCGGAACCTCGCACGGATATGCTAAAAATCATAATTGCCTGTACAACGCGACGTTTTAAAGAAAGCTGCAGAAACTGTTAGTCGCTTTGTGATCGCCTCGCAAGCAACCTTGACATTTCGTTTTTCTTTTAATTTAGGTCTTGTAATATGTTCAGTTTTTACGGCCAGTCTATGTTTATACTGTTCGCGGTAAGTTCTTTTATTGTTAATTGATAATTATTACAATTCTAACTTGTAATTAGGTAAATATTTTTTTATCAATATACGTACCATCCCCAATGTTGCCTAAAAGTGGTAGGCAGAGGAGTGACGATTCAATAATTACAATTAAATCCTACTATTATAATATGGAATAGGGAATGAGACTATGTACGTATTACCATTTGCCATACACCGACAAAGAGTGCAAATCCAAACCCCGCGTTACTACCAGGAATTTCAAGTTAGAAAAACCCAATAGTAGTCAACCCCGGAATTCTTCTTTAGAATTGTTTCTACGTTTGTTTATTTTACTACTTACTACGTATATTAACAAAAATTGCAAGTAATTACTTGCAATTTTTGCATTACCTAATTAGGTACTGTTCATAAGTCTTCCGTTCGTAAGAACTCCAGTCGGAACGGAATTTATAATAGTGTATCTTTTAACAATAGTTGTAAGGTTTATAAAAATTTTACTTCCACGACTATTTACATTACTTACAAAAGTGACAATAAAAATATATCTTATGAACTGCAAACCCCCCTCTCCCTTCCGCCCCTTGGCGCCCCTTGGTCCCTGTTTAATGCATATTTGTTATTACAATTTCAGACGCTTATCCTGTACGGAGACTTGACTGCTGCATTTTTAACCCGGAAATATATTGAATGTGGCCCATACGGTTTTATATGTGAAGGATCATCCAAGTTGAGGCTCTGCGAAGGGGACAATCTTTTTGGTCCCGCCTTTAACTGCCCCGCTAACACTATCTGCAATGAAGACTCGAGTGATGTTTGCGATAACTCCATCAATTACATTGATCCAGCGCTAACCCGAACTTTGCGTTGCCACCGAAACGAAAGGATCGCAGATCCAAGCGTACCCGGATGTAAAGGATACATAATGTGTATACCTAACAAAAACCGTTTTCAGGGCATCAAATTCAAATGCGCCGGAGACACCGTTTTCAATGGGTTTACTCGTACCTGCTCTGCTCCGCACGTTTATAAGTGCCCTCTAAGCAATACTACGACTAGTACAAAATTTTTCCATGGAGATATTGACAGGATGGATGTAAGTAAGCACTCTGGGACAGACCATATTTCATCGCCTGATAATCGCAATCGACCTATAGACTGTAAAAGCTACAAATTTGCCGTTACACGAAGTAAGAGCCCCGTCCGCGCTACCTACTTCTGTCCGCCACGCCCTGTCACCGGCGAGTCAACCGTTCGATGCACGGTATTCTCGAATGAATTTTGCATAACTCTGGAAAGAGACGACCAGGACCAATTCGTTAATGGTGTTGGAGCAGCGTATCGAAGACCAAGAACAAACAAATAAAAATTAACAAAAATTTTTTTTTTTGTAAAACGGTCCTTGTGCAAAATAAAATTTTTGTAACTGAATTTTTTTTTCTTAGATATATAATGTAAGTATGTACATACAGGTTCAATCGATTTTACACAAATTCGAATAAAATACGTGACTGATTTTATACGAAAAATTAGTATCTGATGTAGTTCGGTTTTTATATAAGTATGTGTTTTGAAACAGGATTAAATTATAAGGTTACAATGTGCTTTTGATTATTTAGAGATGACAAATTTTAATTTAAAAGGAACGTTAAGTTCAATTAACCTTAGTATAGGAAATAAAACGGAACAATTATTATTCTAATTTGCTGTAATCCAACATAATACTATTCGCGTAACGTACCTAATTAAAATGATTGTAACTGAGATACCTACTCTGTAATTAAATTATAATTAAAGGATTATTTTCGAAGAAAAGAAAAAATGTAAATATGAACAGTGATTTTTATTAAATAAAATAAATTAGATTTCATATTATTAATTTACAAGTATTTTTTATAACAGTTACGCGCATTCGTAACTGTCATCCTTTACACACTTTTTCTTTTCCCGGTGAAATACTTCATCCGAATCGCACTTCTTATTTCTACGTCTGTATACAGACTTGGAGTTTTTAGTGCATATGTAGTATCTTCTACAATCGTTTGGGTCCCAAAACTTGCCTTCATCTTTACAAATATTGTTTTCGACTAAATCAGCCTGTTTCGTTTCTTTCGATTTTCGCTCAACTGTACTCTGGTCGCTTGCTTTATTAGACTCATTATCGACAGATATTGAGGAAATTTGTGGTCGCATTTGTTTATCACTGACACATCTAACAGTCGTTTTATTTAAGTGATATCCAGCCTGACATTGAAACTGAAATCGTACGTAGGTGTTTTTATTTTTAACACAAATGTAATAAATATGATTTTTTAATACATCACTGAACCTTCCTTCTTGAATGCAACGAAACTGATTATTTATTAGGCAATGCGACAAATTCTTTGTACATTGCTTTTTTATTTCGCTAAAAACTGTATTAACCGGACATTCGCCAAGTATCGGTTGATTCTTACCGATGCATATATAAAACTTCCTGCAATCGTCTTTGTTAGCATACCTAGCTCGAAATCTATTCCTGCAGGTGAATTGAACATTATTAGCATTAACTTTAGCCTCTTTTTTGTCTCTTAACGACTTTCCCATTAACTCTGCTGTAATAGAATATGGTAATTCGATAACGGTTATATGTTTTGATAATTGTCCATGGCTTTTATTAGCATTTTGTAACACATCTTTCGCATTAATACCAACTATCTTTTTGCCCTTATCTGTAATATTTCCAAAAGACGGCGTCTTCGTATTACGTACTTGTATGTTTTTTTGTTCTTTTTCTGTGTTTGATAAATTATAAACCGTAAAATTGGCTTTCACATTGTCGTATGAATCCATATTATGATTATTCGCATTATTGACATTTGTATTTTCTGCATCTCTTATTACTGTTTGTGAGTTTGTGGGCGCTACACCCGTATAAATAGTAGCCACCTGAATAAATTTTTCTTTTAACTTTGGTGTTGATGAATCAAAACTGACTTTCCTAATAAATGATGCGTTAATGGTAGACGGACTAACTGTAGAAGTTGTGTTAAAATTTTCTGCTTTAAGGCCTGTGCTGGACAAAGAAGTATTATTATTTTCTAATACTGTGATTTCACTCACAAAATTTTGTAGGACAACATCAAGTTGTGCAGCTTTTGTTGTGCTTGTTGAATAAACATCAGGTATAACATTTCTTGTATTATCTTTACCTTCTAATGGTTGTTCTGTACTACTAAGTGTCAGAGGTTTCTCAATCACATCATTTTTTATGTACATATGATCTGTTTTAGTACTTCCTGACAATGGTTTATATTTGAATATTTCCGATCCTTCTAAAATGTTTACATTGTCGACATTAGTGGATATATCCGTGGTAAACATTTCCTGCAGCCTTTCAATAGTAGTTTTTGACGGTAAATCATATTTTGTATAAGTTGCATAAACGTCATCTATTTTATTAGTAAATGTTTGGAAGTTTGCTGGTGTTTTAATATCTGTATTTACTATTAAATCATTATGGTACGTCGACGATTCCGATTTGTAGTCTTTGGTATATGAATCGGTGTTTCCTCCATACCTAATATTTTCAGAAGTGAAATTATCCAATGATATTTGGTCTCCAATATTGCTGAACGATTGGTTGTTAGACAATATATTTAGTATAGTTGTAACAGTAGCAGAATCAGGAAAATTTGCGTTACCTTGTAGCAAATTTTTAGATATGTACGTATTAGAATCTACTTCTGACATCTTAACAGAGTTAGTGTTGTTGCGTTGATCATAATACTCTTGCGTTGTAATATTATCTTGAAGTTTCTTAAAGCGAACGGTATATCTTATTGTATTTTCAGTATTTGTTTCTGCATTTACGTCATTTTGTTTTGGTATCGGAGTAAAAGGAAAAACACTTTCAGTAACAATATTTGATAAAATGTCTAAACTCTCACTATCGGCCTGCAAGGTCGTTAAACTAGGATATGTGGGAACGTCATTATGTTCACCTTTACTAGTTAAGGTAAAGTTTTCTTTTACATTACCTAATAAATCCACTGAGATAGCAAAGCTTTTACTAACATGTATTGATGTCGGTGATAGTTTACTTAAGAAATAATCTTTCTTCATATGCACATGTGCAGTTCTATAATGGTCATTTATAGTTACAGCACTGTTGAATGATTCGAGCCTTTCATTGCCCTCGTTATTTGTTTTACAAGCGTTATTATTTACAGTAGTTACAATAGGTTCTGATGATAAAGTTGCAGATAATTTACGTTTAAAAGAATTAAATGTTTCAGTGGTAGACATTTCAGCCGGTTTTTTATCTTGAACTTTCATTATGTTGTATGATGTAGAATTTTGATGACTTGTTGTATCAGTATCTAATTGCTCTGATTTAGTTGTGTAAGATGCAGTAACAGATGTTTTCGTGAAATTTATATTCATATTAGATTTATCAGTCCTCGGCGTATTAACGTTTTGTACAGAATTTTTATTTATTACGGAAATAATATTCTCATTTACATCATTAATTAAAGAATTAATCTCCGGGTTAGTGCTAAATGCGGTAACACTATCAGTTGCGAAATTTGCAGAGACCAAGTTTGGTTTAAATGTGGATAAATTAACTTTAGCCAAACTGTCAGTACTAGAAAAATTCAAATTCTCAATCCCGGCGATATCTATTTGTGGCTTTGACAATATATTAATATTCTCAGAAGCTTTGAATTCTTCGGGTATAATTGTAATGTCCAATTTTAAACTATCAGGTGTTGGAAAAATTGTCGTCAATAATTCAGAACCTGTCGACACCACATATAATTTTTCTTTATCTAGATCAGAAATAGGTATTTTATCCTTAAACGAATTATAATTATTATCTTTAATATCTATAAGATTTTTAGGTAGTATTTTAGTTTGTTGTAATAATTCACCCTCTGTATTACTTTTCGGTATTTTTTCAAAAGTTTCTTTTCCTGAATTCATTTGGACGGTTACTTCATCTTGCACAAAAAACATTACATCCTCTGTCAGAGTTGTACTCTGTGTCTCTGGGTTTTCCGTTATATCCTCTCGCGTTAATTGCGCCTTTGCGATTAAATAATGAATTGTGGAAATAACTTCTATTTCATTAATACGTTCGGTTGCTTTCACTGACCTTGTATCATCTCTTGTAGATTTGATTACCGGTTTCACTGTATTTAATGTATATCCAAATATCAAATTATCATTACTTAACGTGGTTGTATTATTATTGGTAGGACTACTATCTATAGATATAGAATTTTGATGAACTGTTGTCACAATGGGTGTTTGCTCTGATTCTGTTGAATAAGATGCAGTAAGAGATGTTCTCGGTAAATTTGTAATTATTTTAGATTTATCACTCCCTAACTTATCCATTTTTTGAACAGAATTTTGACTTTTCACCGAAATTATATTCTCATTTACATCATTCGTAATAGAATAATTCTCCTGTTTAATATTAAATGAGGTAATGTTATCAGTTACAGAAGTTGCAGTAACAAAGTTTGGGTCTAATTTGGATAAATTAGTTTTAACCAAAATGTCTGTATTAGACAAATTTAAATCTTCAATCTCTGCGATGGCAATACCTATTTGTTTCTGTGACAAAGTATATGTATTCTCGGAAGCTGTGGTTTCTTGAGGTACATTTCTAATTTCTATTTTTATACTATCGGTTGTTGGAAAAATGGACGAAAACTTTTCTTTATCATGACCAGAAGTAGAAATTTTAACAACATCCTTAAACAAAGAATTAATATCTTCAATATTCATAAGCTTATTAGGCAATTTTGTAGTTTGTTGTAATAGTTCAAGCTTTGTATTATTTTTCGTTATTATGCTTAACGTATCTGTCGCTGAATTCATTTTGTCAAGTATTTGATCTTGCGTGAAAGGCGTTATATCCTCTATCAGAGTAGTATTTTGTACTTCTGATTTTTCCGTTATTTCCTCTTTCGTTATTTGCGCCTCGTTGATTAAGTAAGGAATTGTAGAAGTAAAATCTATTTCATTAATACGTTTGGTTGCTTTCATTGACCTTATATCATCTGCTACAGAATTGATTACAGGCTTCAAAGTTGTTGAGGAATTTCGAAATACCAAATGTTCATTACTTAACGTGGTTGCATCATTAGTGATAAGGCTAGCTTCTGAAAGTGTAGCATTTAATATATTTTCATTGTAGGCCAGTGTTGTAACAATTTCTGTAGTATTAGCGACAGTCCTTTTAGTTAATATATTTTGTTGTTTCAAATCCAAAACGCGCTCATTTTCCCTTGTTGAATTTTCAATTCTTAAAACAGGTCCGTCAAAATCTGCATTTCTTCTTATGGTTGGATAAGCATATTCTGTTGAAGTTGTTTTTATAGCAGTGTATAGTATAGTATTAGTAACGTCATTACTCGAAGA
Organism: Parelbella ahira ahira; assembly: GCA_018244795.1. Taxonomy (NCBI): domain Eukaryota; kingdom Metazoa; phylum Arthropoda; class Insecta; order Lepidoptera; family Hesperiidae; genus Parelbella; species Parelbella ahira. The sequence goes on along the minus strand of DWME01000306.1, from coordinate 26,765 downwards.
TTTCATAGGTTTTGTGGTCGACTCCTCAATAATATTTTCCTTATTCAGTGTCTCCATTGTTATTGGAGAGGTTACATCATTAAATGAGGTTAATATTTCGGTATTGACAATATTACTTGAATTCAAAACGTTTTGAGAATCCAAGGTAGTAAAAGCTGAAATTTGTGATACTGTTTTGCTATCATATAATGTAGTATCTGATAATTTCATAGAAGTATCAGATTCATTTAAATTTTCTGCTTCATTATTAATTCCTGAAATGTGTGAAGTACTAGTTCCATTTATTAAGTTTATTGTTTTTCCGTCTATGACTTTTGGGTTTATATCTTTTGTTTCTTCAGGAAACGGCGTAATTGTTCTTTCTTGAAACAACTCTTTATCTTTTAGTTCTTTTAATAAAGTAACAACAGCAGTAGTATTTTGAAAACTAATTAAAGGAGGTTTTAATAACTTTTCTTCAACGTATTTTTCGGACGTGGTAACTGAATTATTTAAATACGTTGCTCTTGTTGATGATATAGTCGTGTTATTAAAAGATATATCTGTTATTTTTAAAGTTGTTCCTGGGTCTTGGGTTGACTTATGAGTTACAATATCTGTTTGTGTTGTTACACTTACTGTATTCAAATATTTACTTAATAATAATCTTGTGTCACTTGTTTCTCGGAAAGGAGAAATCGTAGTTAATTGTTCATTCAATTCGAAATTATTCGTTTCATCACCTAGTCCAGTGGTAGACTCTGCGGTGGTCGGCAGTTCATATTCGCATTCAAAACGGTTATTTCGTCGGCATACTGTTGTTGAAGGACATCTGATGACAAATTCATCAACAGTTTTCGATATTCCAGTGCCAAAATCTACACATATCATAAAATGTGTTGAATTAAGACAATGGAAAGGCTTGCCCCCGCAATCGATATTTATTGCTGTAGATGTTTGAAAATAAATAAGGATCTGTAAAAAATTTAGAATAATCTTAATGTTAGCTTTAAGTCTGCTCAATATTTGTAATATTCATTCTACGGAGAAAAACAAGGTCATTCAATTCGTGATAATTAAGTATATCATCACGTCAATTCCCCTATAGATTAGACAGAGAAAACCAAGTACCAAATGTACCTATTCTTATCGACCTTACGTGCTTCGTTCTCTTCATATATTAGGCAAGCAATATTCAAGCCGTTTATCCGACGTAAGGACCTCATCTCGTTCGTGTCTATTCTACTTTCATGCTCTTCCTTTTATACTAAACTTTGTTTTGACATTCATTAAGTGTATTTATATGCTTTAAAATGAATAAAAAATTTTGAATTTGAATTTTCGCTTCGGTGCAATAGTGGTGGAGTGAGCATGGAGTTGTGTACGACTAACAGAACTCGTTGGCTCGAGTGTTGTTCGTAACTTACCTAATGATCCATTCATTCTATTCTCTACATTCCCTCTACTTAAACTTCTCTTTGCATCAAAGGCGTGCCAACCAGGCCAGCTAAAAGCACATGCAGGATAAACCAACTCATTCACATGTTCCAAGACTCCATACAGTTTTTTTTATTTATTTTTTTCACTCTAGGGAACAATTTTACGCACGGCCTTGTAACCCGAAAATAGGCAGAGCACATGCTAGGGTCAACTAGCTCATGTTCATCGCACAAACTTTAGTTCCGAATGAAAATCAAACCCGTGACTCCCAGTTTTAAATGAGCGTTACTAGCCACTAGATCAACAGGACAGTTAATTAATTTGAATAGCAATTTTATACCCAATTCCATTTCTCATTATTTTTCTTCAGCGCTTATTTTTAATCACTTGTGTACTTTAACTTAAGTCACATTATGTTCTGGATAAGGGCCTTCCACAAATTATTTATGTTGATAAAAAAATTATAATACGAGACTTTTAATTCTCAACATCGTACATACAAGTGACTTGAGAGCTCCTTATAGTAATGCACGTGTGAAAACTATACAAAATTCACAAAGTACATACATAATATATGTAAATTTGACTTACCACAATATATAATAATACATGACATATTTTCTTCTTCCTAGAAGCCATTGCCACATTTCAATTTGTTTTCTTGTCTATCGTAACGGTCACAGTCACTCAACTAAGTCATACGTCAGTTCAATTATACAGCGTTATCATGAATAGTGCCTTCTTCCAGATTTGATATGATTTCAACAGGCACATAAGGCATTTGTTAGCACAGTGGCATCTCATTTACATTACACATTGCCACAGTTTAGATTAGAACGACGTTAAACAAATATACCTGACAGGGTATTTCCTCCGGACTCACATGTTTTTCAGTGAAATTTACCTATATACATAAGTTTACGTACAATTAAGGTTGTAACCTTAAGACATTTTAGAATTTTCAAATAAAATATAACATTATAATTAACATCTTATTCAGATTAACATAAAATGAATTTCATTTCTATCAGCCTATGAATCCGAGTACCTACAAACTTCTTTTAAATATGAGTAGTTATAGAGCGAAAATTATGCCAAACAATCCTTTGAAGCTATTACCTATTACGTGAAGCTATGCAGAAGAATAGCGATAAGTAAGACAAAATAACAATCTTGATCCGACTGACATGAGATAACATTTTTGATAGCCTTAAACCTATGTCGTTTACATACGTAACATTTTGCAAACGTAAATCATATATACAATACATAATCAATAATCTCCAAGATTACGAATATCTTGATTGATATGACTTTGATTGAAAATTTTTCAATGACTTTGACTGTATTTATTGCAATAAATATCATGGACTCAGAAGAATTACGTAGTTAGGTACTTTTATTTTCTTTTATCTGAAATAAAACTTTTACGTGTCATTGCAGAAAATGAAAGTAAATTCCTATTTCCTATAAAGCACTTATTTGATGAACAATTTGTCGATTTCTTCATGTATGTACGTTTGTATTTCCCCAGTTTCCGTCCATGAGTCAATGTTTAATATACATAAGATAAGAGATCATTAGATTGTTAACTGCAGAAACGCGTAATCAACACTAATTGTTATGATACGATGACACACTTTCCACGTAAATCTACAAAATAAATGACTAAAGGAAAAACAATTTAGCAACAAGATTCATAGTACGTAAACGGTTTTAGTTTTCGTGAACAGATATTAATTATAACTTATTGGAAAATAATTTAAATGAAACCTACATAATTATGTAGGTTCAATCATTATTGTTTCTCAAAGCTAATTAGCTAGTCACGATAACTACTTCTTATAAATATTAATTATAACCAAGTAGTGTTGAAACTTTGCTGTCCTGTACGATATAATATGAGCCCAGAATTATAATAGAGTCCTTCAGTGACTAATATAACGTAGATATGTTTCATATAGCACCGTCAGGGTTATACGTAGACGTTGATAGATGTCACATAGTGGATGTGAAGACAATAATTAAATAAACAAAACAAGTCTGTAAGATAATGTTTATTGCATTAAATAGTAAAAAATATAAAACGACGTTAAATGATATTAATGGCACACTTGTCCGTATACATAATTCCAGTTAAAATATTTTAATAATATTTTTCTCATACAGCCTACATAACAACATAAAAATCCCACCAATGTAAGAACTACCTTTATACTCTGTTTAAATTATTTATTATTTTGAGACCAAAAAGAATAGATTTGACAATATCCGTAAGACGGTATGACTTTAACAATATAAAGAAAGACTGAGCTATGTTGTAGTTTGCAGCAAGCAGTTAATGGTAATATAAATAAATTAAAAATAATATCTGTAATTCACATAAACAGTGCTTCGGGCAGCGCTAACTACTTATTTAACCGTATATACATATTTGTGTACGCACTAGGTGTTATAATAAACGTAAGTACCTACATACTTTGTGTCTCCCTATCTTTCAATTCCGACTACAATATTAAAACTCACAGCGTTTTTATACTAACGGATGTATCGATGTGAACAAAGATTCAATTCTTATAAGAACTCATAACAACCAATTAGTGCCAAATCTTAAAGTTCCCATTTTAATTGTGTAAATGGATACTGCAGCAATAATCAGCCAGACGAAAGCTACGACAGAAAGAGTAACTCCCAAAACTAACATTAAAAATTGAAGATCACCCTTTTGCGGTGCAACAAAATATAAACCGATAACAAATACAACCAATAAGACCGCAGAGAGTATTTCGAGTGTGCTCTGGATCTTCGGCCACTTCCGGGCGCCAACAAAGTCTTGAACAGCTGTTTCACAACATGAGGTAACTGCTCCATAACCCAGTCCAGCCACCACGCAACCAACAGAAAGTAAATCAAGACTGTTGGCTTCTCCCAATACTGAAAAGAAATTAGATCATTTATTATTTATTTGAATAAATAACCGCCTAAAAACATTTCAAAATTAAAATAATTTTAACCAACCGAAACAAGCAGCTGTTGATATGACGAGGCCGACAACCGCCACGTATTTGAAATTTCTCTTCGGAGTTTGGGCTAACCAGGGAGTGCTCAATAAAAAACATATCCATGTAAAACCAAGTAATGACAGAAGAAAATTCGTTTCGAAAAATGAAATTTTCGGTCGGACTTGAAAAGTTATCATTGGAATTAATAATAAAAATACTGCAGATAAGCATTGTTTCGAAAAGTTAAGCATCAACGCAGGATAAAACTTCCAAGTCGACAGCGATCTCGTCAGCGGTTTAATAAACGTATCGTTAATACTATACATGAAATACGTTGCCCTTCGTCGTATTCTGTAAATTCGGTACGATGGTATACATAATTTTCTCTTAATATTAACATAAGCCGTGCGACAACGAAAACTAAAAGATTCCATTAACTTTTCGGTTTGTATATCTGTTTGAGGTGCTATATGATCATAAGCTACTTCTACTTCTCGATAGTGGTTGACGTCATTTTCACCCAAAGAATCCTTTCTAATTTGCTTAGAAATGTATTCATCAAAATTGTCACCTAAAATGCTCAATCTTTTAATAGCATTATCTAATCGCATTTTATTTTTGTTTACTTTAGTTTCGTCCAAATTTTGCCCCTCTATATCGCTTTCCTCGCTCTCTTCAGGTATTTGAGGCAAAATATCTACACCAAATATATTTCTCCTCTTTTCTTCTGGGCTAGGAGGTGGTGTGATAATTCCTATATTATCATCTAACCCTTCTTCTCGATGCAAACTATCGTCCGATGGATTTTTCCAACATTTTCCGCCCAAGTCGTGAAGTTGCAATTCAGTAGAGTAATAACTGTCTAATGCATCGTTTCCAAAGGCCATGAATGTCTCAGAAAAATCTTTGTATCTAGAAAAGGAAACTGGACGTCTGTGATTTTCGTCTACTTTTAGCAATAAAATACAAGGTGCAGCTTGTAATAATATTCCAGCTAGTACGATATGTGCGTATGTAAATCCATAGTATTCTATCAAAATACATATTAAATGCGGAAACAGCGATAAACCAACTGCTTGGCTGGTGAAGCAGATTCCTCTAATAATTCCCAATCGCGAATCATAGCTTTCGAATAAAACTGCATCAACCTGCGCTGATATAAGTGATGAACCCAATCCTGAAAAATAATAAGACTTTGTGAAAGATGATATTTAACGAAATCCACACTTAATCATCATCATCAGCCTATTTCATTCCAGTGCTGAACATAGGTCCCCTCCAATGAGCGCCAGCGCGTCCTGTCCTCGGCTTGTCCACACTTAATGTAAATTAAAAAATGTATAAGTAATCTATAAAAGATAGTAATAAAAAATTTTATTTGAATACCTCCGAATACAGCATAAATAAACGGTTGCAGATGATGTGGTAAAAATGCGGACACGAACAGACTAACCACCACCACAATCAGTCCAAGACCTGCCATCACTCGGTAACCGATAGGACCTCCCCATGAATCTGCTGCCTCTCGAAACCAGCATTCTGCAATAACGAGATAAAAAATGTTAATAACTATTTTACTGTTATAAAATACTTGTACCAAATTATTCAGTGTAAAATATCCGTAAATATATTATATGCATCGCATTTTTAAAAAGAAAAAAGAATTATGATGGCATTTAAAACAAAATTTTAAAAGATTTTTTATATTCTTACGCATTAGACTGTGTGTAAGATTAAAGATAGACGGAGTCGTTAAGCCCAGCCATAAAGGTACTTCGAGATTCGACAGATGAACCCAAAACGCGCCATAAGATATCACCAGGTTTGGCAAGCAGATCTGTAATAAATATTTTTTTACTTTTATTCGTCACAACATCGTGACTTGTACATACAAGTGAATGGACGATTAAGGGGGACCATATATTTAAATCACAGAAATTTTTTGTTGAAGTTAACCAACCCTTTTCCATAAACTTTCCTCATTTACCACAACAGACTACAGTTTTCTTTGTCTCCGTCTTTCTCAAATGCTCTTACTTCTCTTCTCTTCTCTTACCTTCTCTTACATTATTGCAATTTGCTAAAAATGATAATGTTACAGTTTTTTATTATTTACAATACAATCGACAAGTAAGTACACGTCATAATTTTCAGGCATTAGCCGGACCGTTAAGGATAAATACTTAGTCCTTTTTGGTTTATCTTACATGTGTAAAGGATTTTTAAATGTAGAATATCAGTAGTAGTAGTGGTAGTTAGTAGTAGAGTACAATCATAGAGGATGTAAGGAAATGTGACATTCTATTTAATGCTTCTAGAAATTTTAGAATATATATTCATTACACTTTACAGGTAGGATATATCCCCTCAATAATTGCAAACAATACTTAGTAATTTTGCAAAACCCATATACCTATTATACTAAATAAATACTATATTAGTTTTATTTCACATTTAATAATTTACTCTCCACGTAGCGAGCGTTGACGCGAACGTCGATGGACGAAGGTGTAAGAAGGGACCAAGAACTATTTTGACCAAATACCTAGGAATCAAAATTCGGGGGAGTCACGGAGTCAAAAAAATACACCGGATAGGGTTCCATAATAAAACCTAGTTTAACCAAAGCTTTAATTTTATTTAAATAACTCACCACAGGGTATTCTCACACACACTCACACAGTATATTCAAATACTATTAATGTTGTTTGATTTTTAGTAACTTTTAATATACAGATCGTTTTACAATTAGACTGAAACAACTACTTTTGTTTTCGTAACTAAGGATCCTGCCGAGCTCACGGGCCTAGGATCACCCTCTGGCTGGTGACCCGTGGTATTTTGTATATCTTGTCACCCTATTCATACACCACTGATTATTCCATTACGTTTAAGAATTAAACTGTTCATTAATCCAGTTGTTTGGAATTATTCGTATTTCAAGGATTTATGCCTCAAGTCCTGGCTTTGGCTGATATTTTCCTCTTAAAGCCATACTTCTGGATTTAAGAACAAATCTCTCACAAAAATCAAAAAGTTCTCAAACATGTTATCTAATGTGCGTGAAAGTTGTGGTATAAACTTGGCCAGCGTCGGGGACTATGGCCTTAACCTCGTTATATGGAAGCAGATGCAGTTCTCGTAGCACAATAAGGTCTAGGTAATAATATAATAATAAGAAATAGGTCCATAAGAAAATTAATTTAGCCGTTAGTATCGAGCAATTTGCAGGATTTTTAACAGAACATTGTCAACGCAACGCAGGACATTTATAAAGCCTGCTCAAAAACAATGATTTTGCATTGTTTAATACCCATCACAATAAAACAATTGCCATAGAGTCCAATAAACTATTCTGCTGTTCAGGTTTTTGAATAACAAAGAAATTCTACTATATTTATGTATAGTACACTGATAGTTACTTGCATTCCTGTACATAAGTAAGCGTGATTGCAAAAGATAGTCGACGACATTTCCGTGCGACAGCCGTCTAGATAAAGGAAAAATACATGTAGAAACTACATTACATTATTCTACAGGTCATTAGTGTTAAACACGTTTAATTGACACTCGCTACACTCTGCCTACATCGTGAAGGACGTGGCATGACCGTATAATATAAATTCACTCAATAAGCATATCCAGGTCACAAAATCCTTAAGCCCTACCCGATATCAACAGTGGTGTTTTGTCGGATATCGAACCATCTAGATACATAATTGGCGTACCTACCTAATTTTCTTCTAGTGACATAAACTTAAAAAGTATGTAATGAAAAAGTCCCCATAAATATTACTACCTAGTGTAAAATTGTACAACAGTATTTTTTAAGTATAAATGAAACGATATAAAACAATGTAGTGATTCAAGTAAATGTACATATATTAGTACATAAATAATACATACATTTAGGTACACAACGGAGAGTAACAAACTCCAGCGCCATGTCGCGCTCTGTCCTCGGGCATCTATTTCCATTTAGTTTTCCTTACGTACCCATTGTTTCCATTTCCAATTGTTCTATGTAGGTTTGAACGCACTGAACACTTTACGACGTGCCGATCATATCAGTATGACAGAATATCGCCACTGTTCGTTAAAACTTAATAAATTCTAGGGAAAATCTACTAAACACAAGAGAGCATTATTGTCTTATTGACAAGACTATATTACATCGACGTGCATCGACATCGTTATCGGTAGGCCCCAACAAGTAACTACATTGTCTTATCTTATCACGCTTATTATTTTCCTAGTACGTATAAGTGTTTATGAAATTGTTCATATAAAAGAGTGTACGGAAATATAACAACGATAATTATTCTAATATAACACCTACAATTGTACCAGCTCCCTCGAGTTACGGCTGTAAATAGATATAAAACATTAACATGCCTGTGTATTTTATAGGTTCATCCGCCGCGTGACGTAATTAACTACGCTGTAAATTATTGTCGTAACATATATACGTTTTTACAGACTCTTGAAACCAAATCCTTAACGACGGTCTACCTTTATTTTGTCATTGACAAGGAGCAAGGAGATAAAACGTAATAAATACCACCTTGGCAAGCTTTTTCTTCGGTATTCCTAATGTTCCTTAGACAGAAAGAACATTAACATGTAAGGCCTAATAGCCAATACAAACACCGTCCATACACATTATGTCTAAATGCAGTGAAAGACAAGAAAACCTAAAGAGCCGGGTTAAATTCCTTCTGGCTAAATATATGACCTTCACTCATCCTAATATAATTGTATTGCTTACATTTTGTCAACGTCGACTCGTCCCCTAAAAATTAGCTTTCGGAGGCACAACTTACTACAGACGAAGCGGATCATGCCAGGAATAGAACTCCCAGACCTGTGTGTTCACAAAATGATAATATCCAACTACAATAACAACATTGTACTGTTAAGTAGAAACCTTAAATGCAATAGCCTACCTATACAAAAACAAGGTAAACAATTAATAAAAATACGTTAAAGAACATAAGCAAAATGTTCAGGATTCTGAATAATACATAAATTATATTAGATATACGCATATTATTATTACTGATCACTTGACATTTTCAAAAATGCAAGATATTTTATTTTACTCTTACTCTACATACTAAGACGAAAAAATATCTTACTGCTATTCGGAATGTATATAAGTATTTGTTTTCAATTTTAAGAAAAACGGGGCAAAAAAATTCGGATAAAAATTTGTTCCTTTACAAGAAAGAGAAGATATAGGTTACCTACTCGTACAAAGACCCCAAAAGATTTAATTCAAAAATAGCATATAAAAATTCGCACTGGGTTTGCCAGCCTGTGGAATTTAAGGCCCCACGCCCTATCGCCTACCATACCTTTTAATCGCCCTCTAAATATGGTCAGCAATCAAAAGCACATGTTATTATTTGCCTAGTCGGCACTTTAATATTCTTCAGACTTCAATTATTTTTCAGTTTTTTTCCCGAACTGTGGGTAAAGAAAAGATGTTAGAAAGTAATTTATGTAATATGGTGTCATAGATGAGGGGCCGTTCAAGTATTACGTAAGCACCATAGGGGGCGGGGGGGGCTTTGGTTTGCTTATTTTTGATGACATGAGGGCGGTGATTACGTCAGCGGTTGTTATTTACTTTTTGAAGACACATGACAACCCATGCATTTTCTACGTTTGAAAAGGAAACGCATTTTTGGGTATTCCCACAAATATAATGGAACACGAAAGTGGAACAATGAATTAAAGTAATCGCTTTCTCTCTCCAAGTTGAAATGAAGCGACCAAAAAAATAAGTCGTCAGTTGATTTGGACAATAGACTTGCAAGTTGATGGTGCTTAATGTATTATATTATTTGCTTAAATGAATATTATGTGCTTTAAAGTCTTTCCTATATCTATTTTCATCTTTCTAAAATTGTAACTGCTGCTCATCAATCAATACCAAAAATAACACAATACATTAAAAGAATAATGCATATAACAATGTTTACGTAAGCATGGGAGGGGGTAAGAGCTTTGATTCATTTTGCTGACAGGAGGGGGTAATATGTAATAAATCTGCTTACGTAATATTCTAACGACCCCTGATGGCTTTGTTTAAATGGAACAAACACTGTTCTTTTACGATACCTGTTGAATGCTTATTCAACAGGTATTGTATACATTACTTATTAAAGAATGGACATTAGTTATTAATTAATGGTCATTACGTATTAATTAGTGGACATTAGTTATTAATGCCATTACTTATTAAATAACATACAAAGACAACGGCTACTTTGACTTAATTGCACTGATTTATATTGTATAACAAACATTTATATTAATAAAAACAAAATAATCTTATTTTTTGCTATCGCTATCCCTCTGTTTACGTCAAAAGTTCAGTGGCAAACAGAACAAACGGTAATATGCAGCATGAGCGTTTTCTAGCATCCTATCTCCTAGCATCATATATTCATCCACACTACTAACCTTGCTGTTTCACTCACTCACAAGCCATTAGAGTGTCTATCTTACATGTACGACTGAAACGAATGAGACGACGCAATGCGTGTTTTGCTTCTTAGCGCTCCTTCGCTATACATTCTTAGATTAACAGATAAAAAACGTATCCCACTACAAATAATACTCCACAATTCGGCACAAAAATGGTTGGACTGTGCAAAGGTCATTGAAAAATAACAAAAAAATATTTTTTTTATCTGGTATAATATTAATTTAATTATAGAAATTGACGAAGACAGTACTTTCTCAAGTGACTCGAAGCTAAACTTGGTCAATTTGAGCCAAGTATTGACCCAAATATATTTATTGTTCCATTTCCACTAAATATTATGATTATGGCATTATTATTTTTCTTACATTTGTTATAATAAGTGTTTAGAAGACAGGGAAGCAGAGATATATTGAAAAATAGATGAAAAGTCATGTAGCTATTCACACAATATTACATCGGTAATCCTGACAGCTGACAAACGTCAGGAATTTTTTCAGTGGCCGAGGTACGATTAGAAATGTACCTACAATCGTAAAACAAAACAACTTTGAATTTCAGACGAAGTAATGTCCAATCAAAACACGTTGCATGAATATTCACAAACAATTAAACGATTAAAGAAGGAAAGTATTGATGCTGGTATTAGCGAAAATGAATTTGAAAAATTATATTTCGACTCCCTAAAATCAAATGATACCTTAGATAGAAACCAGCGAAGATCTTACAGGAATTGCGCTTATATTTTACTAATTACGACTGTAATTTGGGCGGTTTATAATTATAGATCTATTTATAGTTATTTGATATGTAACTTACAAGAATATATATATCCGGGACTGCGACTAATACGGAAAATAGCCATTCCTTTCATATCGCTGTTTCCTGCTTTAACAGGTTTGTACGTCACTAAGCCAAATGTTTTGGGTTAAAAAAATGGGATCTTAATGTGTGGTTTTTTATAGAATTCTATCAAGAACCATGTTTGATACAAAATCCATTCTTCACTGTGGTGGATATGGATTGCTGGCCCTGCAGTACAGTAAACAACATAAGACAGGTTTATGATCCACAACCTGTCCATCAACAGCATAATGCACCATTCATATATGAGGTATTTCATTTCATTACATTTAATGCAATACATAACATAAAACTGAATGAAACCTACCTATACATTAAAAAAAGGAAAATTTAACAGTATAATGGATCTTTATTTGTTTCAGTCTGACCAGGTTATAATCAAAGTGGAGAATCTTAGAAACATATATGTTCAAAATAAAGAAATGTTTGACAAAGAAGCACAAACAATTGTAATGAACAATAAATTTCATTTAGCTCTCCAAGATGTATTTGAGAATTCTCATATGGATGGAATAAATGACAAAAATTTGTATATCTGGTGAGACTGAGCAAGGATTTTTTTTTGCCCTAAATAAAATGGTAGTAAATAAAACGTACCATTACACCTATAATCCCTGAAGGGGTAGGCAGATGGGCGTACTACACCCCCATGTTGCACTTGTAATGTTTAAGTTCCATGGAATAGGTGGCGAGCCTATTGCCATACTCAGAGCACAATTCCAGACTCCGAGTCACTAGTATAAATTTTAAATTAGAAAAATCCAATAGTACCTGACCCAGGACCTCCCGATCGGCAGTCACGTTTGCAACCGCTCAACCAACGAGACACTCAAGGGAGTAGAGATGGTAAATAAAAGGGTATATTTCAGTGAAGCACAACTTTTTATTCATAAATTCTACTTCATTCACATGTAGATTAGATAAAATATTTTGCAAAATTGTGTTTAGAATGTTTAAATCTTGGAAACCAAGATGCAACCATAACATCTAAAATCCTTTCTTTTCATTTCAAATCATTGTGTTTCATCTAAATATCCCGATAATAATCATTCAAGTAAAAAATTACTGTCCGCCAATACTTATTATTAGAAATGGTTGTGTTCTGTAATCCCACCAGAAGTGTAAGTGTTCCTATATGACCTGTTACTAACCAATGTTGCAGGAAAATTACAAACTTTAATTTAGCAAGGATTCTTCGTCAGGTAATTCCAAGACCAAAGGTTGTCCCAAAATTTGGACAAAGCACTGAGAGATTCATTGTTATTGACTCTAGTCAAGATTCATTTCATGTACCTGATACAGAATGCAATTACTCATTTCTCCTATCGCTCCATGGCACTAGAACAGTGGAATTGAGGCCGGCAGAAGAGTGCAAACATCAGTGCAAATCTTTACAAGTTGAACTAAAAGAGTCTCATTTATGTAAGTAATTTATTTAAATTTAAATTCATATAAATAAATCATTGCTGTATTAAATTAAGAACTTACATTTATGTTTTGTAAAAATACAATATTGACTGTTTGAATAAGGTATTTTCACTGAAGTGGAGTTAAGATGAGTAATATAGTAATCAATTAAATTGAAATGTAAAAATCAAATGGTCCACAAACAGACTCAAGAGAGATTAAAAAACTGCTGTATTTATAATGTGTTTCTAGTCTATGTTCCTCATATATTATTATAAAAGCTACATAGGTAGCATGTGTATTTTACATACCCAGAAACCTACTTTTTTTGTAATATATTGGTTATACTTATTTCAACAAACCATATTAGTTATTTTAAAGAGTTAATTTTTAATTGAGGACATTTAAATTTTTACAGAAATTTTGTTTCTTTAATTTAATTAATGTGGAGGAAGCACATTAGGTCATAAAGAAAAAGGAACATTTGGCACTTTGTGCTGTCTGCCTACTCCATATGAGATTTGCAGTTATGATCAATCAATCAATGTTAATCGAAATTAAGAAGAAACTTATTAATACATTTAAATATTTCATAAACTCGCCTTCAATACTATTAACTAAATCCACACCACAATTAATCTTTATCTTCAACCTTTTTCATGTTGGCAGTTAACATTTTTATTTCAGTATGGTACAATTGGTGGTACTGGAGACCAGTGGTTCTATCAACCAATAGAAATAATACTTTTATTGCACATGTTGGTTCATATTGTTAACAACAGAAGGTACATATCGGAATGTATAAAACATTAATATATATTAAAGTTCTTTAATAAATTGGCTAGTGTGTGTTTTATTCAAACTTTTCCTTTAGCTTTTGCTTAAGCAAAACAGGTACCAGTGAGATGAGCGCAAACACACTTAACACTGTGATTGAAGTCCATGACCAGGCGTCACTTGTTGAAGTTAATGTGTGCAAAGTTTGACCTGCTTGTATTGCTACAAATGATGGTGGAGCCACACCTGAAAAATAAACATCAAATTAACCAATAATCACTTTAACATTTTCATCATGTTTCTTACTGGGATATAATGTATGCAGTAGAAAACTTAGTAGTGTCTCAGCAGTAAAAAACTTAAAACTTCTTTATGTGGCTCACTAAAAACTACAATTACATTACAAAACATGTATTAAACACATGTGATTTCTATGACAATTCCTTGTTAATAAATATCTCAACTTGTTTGTAAGCACACTAGGTTTTTTGCAACGATTTTATAATGTTTTGGTATTTTAAGTTGATAGGTTTTGGTTCCATAGTGAAAAATTATTATTCACTTACCGATAAAAGTGCCTAGTGCAAAAGGTACCAGAGGCACTCCAATTACAGGAGCCGTCATGTTTATAAACCAGTTAGGTAAAAATGGTGTCACTCTCAAAAATATTATATAATTTAACAAGTTGTCTTTGTGCTTCGACACTGCCCTTGCCCATTGTGCAGATCGTTCTGGAAAAAATTTCTTCACCAGCTTCTTTCCAAGCAGGTTTGATAAAAAGAAGCATAAACTGGCACCTATGGCTGAACAACAACACACTAAAAGTAAAGCTAAATAAAACGGAAAAAGGAATCCTGAAAGAATACTGAGAAAAATAGATCCAGGTATTGCAAATGTTTGCAAGCTGTGATAATGGCTAAGGCAATTATAACTAGATATGGATCAATAGTTTAAGTATTAAAATCAATATTTGAATTCGAGTGTTAATAGTTAATGCTTGGCTGTACCAAAATGAAGTAGTAGAATAACACTCCCACATTTCATCAGTTACGTTTAAATCCTATGGTGGTGAGCCTATTGCCATACACAGGCTACAATTAAAGACTCAGTCACTACCGAAAATTTTAAAATAGAAAAATGCAATAGTACCCGACCTGGGATTTGAACCCAAGACCTCCCGATCCGCAGTCACATTTGCAACCACTCAACCAATAAAGCAATCTTACATTCATCAATTAATGTTATATTTACAACTTCTGACTGTAACATACTATAAAATAATCATATAAAGGATACAAGATATACACTAAGAAAACTCCTGTTAACACTTCATTAAAATATTTGTCCTTGTATCTGTCTAATACAAGACCCAATTGCTTAGACTCTTCAAGGTCCCATGGTAACTTTATGTGTTGTTTTTCATGTCTGAAAATGAGAAATGATTAACAACTATTTTATAAAAGTAACATCACTCCTGTAATCCCCGAAGGAATAGGCAGAGGCATGTAATACACTCCCATCTTTCACCATGTAACATTAAGTCCTATGGAATAGGTGGTGAGCCTATTGCCATACACCACATACTACCACATACTACCACATACCACTACAAATTCTGAATTAGAAAATTCCAATAGCACCCGACCCAGGATTTGAACCCAGGACTGCCTGATCAGTAGTCATGCTTGCAACCACTTACCCAACAAGGCAGTCAACAACTATTTTATCCTTATGTTTTACAAAGATTTTGAATGACCATTTATAAATTCATGTTTTGTTTGTACATCAGGATGTGCACAGCCCTTAGTGTAATATGAATAGTTACAAATATAAGAATTTAAGTAACAATAGCCAGTTTTTGAAGGGATAGTTTGTAGGGGTTTGCATCTTATTCCAGTGCAGTGCATTCAAAGATAGTAGAAAGCAAATATTGCGAGATATTGGCAGTTATATGTCAAATATGAACAATGTTGTGATATTATGGAAACTTTAATGAAACTTACTCTTCGAGTTCTGGAAATTGTCTATATACAAATCCTAAAGCCATTAACGATAATATAAATATTATAATGACTAGAAACAAAGCTTTGGATGTTGATAAACCAGAAGGAGATTTTATTTCAGTTGAAGTATCTGAAAAATAAATTTGTAATTTAAAATTTTTTTTTTATAACAGCCTAATACTTAAAAATGAGAAATTGAGGAAAACATCAATGAGTACCAGATCACTTTCATGATACATTAATGTAATGGTTCTACAAGCTTAACAATAAATAATAATTAAATAAAGCATAATAGAAGTATCAGATACTTGGATAAGGAATGGACAAGCCAGCGTAGTCAGATCGTATACCGCTAAAGCTTCGATTTGTATGAACCGTGGAAGAAACTAAAGGATCTTGAACATCACCTTGGCCCTTTTTTGTTAACGATTTCATTCTGCGTTCAACTGTAGTCATGTCTGTAATCTATATTATAACTATTGCAACAAAATGTAAATAAATATTATATTAAATAATACTAAAAAATACTCATAACACTTATTATTATGAATGAAGTATAGTATTAATACACAGCCTTTACAAAATAACACAAGAAAAAGTTGTTTAAAATTTGTGGAATACCAAATCAATTAACAATTGTACCAAATGTCAGTGTACATGACATTTTTGAGTTTCGAACGTGACGCGTGAATGACTATGACAATCTTTGTATACGTTTATTTTAACGTTTGTAACGTTTACTTTGTAACGTTTATTTTAACGTTTGTAACGTTTACTTTGTAACGTTTATTTTTCCCAGATTTTTCATTATTCATTATTCATTCATGCATCTTCATTAAATGTTTCATTACGATCTGTAGTTTGTTTACTGTGATTTCTAATGCCATTGGTAACCTATTTCCTTATTTATTAACATTATTTTGTATATTATAAATATAACTGATAGAGGAATTTTAAAATTTTACTACCATTAATAATTATTTATTAATTGTTATTTATCCTATTAACGAAATGAATCGCAAGGAAACAAAGTGCAATGACAGTCCTACCCTCCCCACGACCCCCAAGTTGTGACAAAAAATTATTGGACGCTTAGAAAAACAGTTTAGAGTGATTTTTCAACATGGGACGAAGTAGCGCGAGTCGCTGTAATACATAATTTATTATTATCGTCTTCATTTTGGTCTCAAGGTACTCAAATGTACAGTGTGTGTGGACTTTAGTACACAACTATTTAGACTACTACAGTATTACGAGCGACGTAGCTGCATACATATATTTAGTTGTTTGTTCAATACAACAAAGTAAACAGCACATGTCAAAAACATAACCAACATTATGTCATAATATCATCATCATCATCAGTCTGTCTCAATCCTCTCAATACATTGCTCGACGTAGACCTTCCCAACGCGGGCTTTGATTATAATCCCTACGCTAGGCATGCAACTAGTGACATGAAGGACACACATTTCAATCGATGCAATATTTTCTGCAGCCCTCTTTTTATTTATCCGGATAGCTCTTTCGTTAAAATTCAGCTCATAATGCAGTTACTTTATCAAATAAAATTGCATACTTGGATGATATTGCGACTTAAAATAAATCATTATTTATCTATGACAGTTTAAGCTCTTTCGGAATCGACTGTAGGTACGTACTGATATTAAAACATTTTAAAACAAAAGTATCTATGTACCCTACCTCATCTTTTTATCAATCTAACTAACAGATATTTTATTGGCGTAGGTGAAAACGATAATGGAGTTAGACGAATCAGACGATTACGTGGGTGCAGAATAAGTGAGTGCATACGTAGGTACTACATAGTTATGATTTTATATACAGTATATAATGCAAGCTTAGCTCGCGCTGACTTAAATTATGTTGGAATCACAAAAACAACCACGACGTTCACTATTATCATAAAAAACTGTGGTTCACTAGCCGACTGTCAAGTCAAGCGTCTGTTAGTGGATTGACTCTGCGAGTAGTGTCGATAACGCACACTTCAGTCGTCTTTTTCTTATAACATACGAAACTTCTGCCGGTTGCGGCACAAACCGGACCGAGTCTTACTCGCGTCTCGCGTCCAACTCGACATCGAACGTGCATCCGCTTGTTAAATAAAACTAAAATATATTTATTTGATGAGACAGATATGTACGCTAACAAAAACATTACTCGGATACCACTTTAATAGTTTTGCTGTGTTTTGATGAAGAATGTAACCAATCTTAAATATTCGAACGTGCAATTATGTGAAATTTGTGAAAGTGAGATTTCTAGTAAATGCAAGAGATGCGGACTTCTGTGAAAATATATACATGAAGAATAGCTCAGAGGTATATACTTAATAACTAGAAAGTATTATATTTTAAAAACAACTTTGTCAAGCAATTGCTTTTATTTGAGTTCGTATTGTTTCAAATTCTACCTTGATATTATTAGGCGGTTCAAGTGACAAAATTCTATAAAATTTCAAACATGCAAGACTACTACCGATCAAATTTATTTACTACCGGTGGCTTTTCATAGAACTTAAATTAGAGCACTATAAATGCCAATTCAAATTATTTAGGTAGGTAATTATAATTTTATATCTATAATGTTATCAATATTTTAAAATTGTATTTAATCGGTTAACAAATTCTCCAATATTCAGTTTTCGAAACTAGCGGCTTGTATCGATCCAATTAACTTGAAATAACAAACCAGTTAATTAATTTTAACTAGCTAAATTACTAGTTGTTTAAATGGATATGCGTAGGACATGAACATTCATCATCATCATCATCAGCCCATCTCAGTCCACTGTTGAACATAGCCCCCCCCCAATGAGCGCCATCGCGCTAAGAACAGTACATACTCGTGTAAACTTTTACTATACGGTTAATCTTAGTATATTATAATAGAAAACAAAAAATCTTAATAATAGTGATGAATAATAGAAAATAATCTGAACGGGGTACCTCTATCGGACTAATTTCATATTGGAAATTTTTTATGTGTGGAAGCTGTCAGCGAATATCCAATTTTTTATTTGACTTCAAATTTAAAAAAAGATGTCAATAACTTAAAATAGTCTTTATTTACGTAATAATATACGGTTATGTAGCGCTGCGCAACTGCTATAAAAAAAATATTATACTCGATTTGCAATTACAGAAATTATTGATTTATGGGGGATAGTTGAAAGAAATTTTAACGTCAATCTTACCCCTGCTATGTACCTCCCACAAAATACATGTTAAACCGTATCATCATCAATTGATCTTAAAAAAACAACTTACAGGTATTTTTCATATATGCGTCTAAATATCGAGCAAATAAAGGAGCAAAACGATGTCACCTTTCCTAAAGTATTAATATAATTTTTTTTTCCTAAGTACTGTACATTTATCTCACTTATCTTGATGAGAATTTTTATGTAGGTATCATGCAAAACTGTAATAAATGTATTCTCATCAAGTTGTACACTTATACATATGAATACAGTCTTGTCATTATAATCAAATGTTAGTTGCATATCTACAATAGGATTTGTAAGTTTAAAGCACAAAATCCGTTCACAGGTAATGCGAGCTGAGATACCGAAATTGTATCTGCTAGTAGCAGTGCTGGCGTTCGTTACCGTGTCGGTGGACGGAGTGTGCGAGCGCGGGCGGACCTGGTGGCACCGGCAGCTCGGCGTCTGTCTGCCGTGCACCCCGTGCGACCCGCGCCGTCTCGCCGTGCAATACCCCTGCGAGGTGCACCGCGACACCATCTGCCAGTCTCTTTACCAAATACGGCTCTGGCCATTTCACAAAATCCTCCGCAAGGACAATGTTACGAACGATAGTGAATCTAGTGATTACGAGTACTACGAATACACGGACTACGGTAGTAAAGTGACCGAAAGTAGTGACGGTGTATCGGAATGGGACATTCAAACCTCCACATTGACTCTAGCGGCAAGCGGCTGTGTTGTTTTCTTTATAGTAGTTGTTAGCTTGTCGCTATACCACGCGAGACAGTGGAAAGTCCTCAAGCAAGCTCTGAGATCAGGTAAAAAATATCGTTCAATATATTTTTTATATTATCACGTCACGTCTCTTACGGGGTAGGCAAAGCTTTCAGTGTACATTTATCACTTCATACGCGTACCCCCATTTCAGAGATTTCAAACTTCTCACTCCTTCAGCTAGTACCTGGCCTATGTGTCAAAATAGGGGAGTCTTGATCTCCTTTGGCAAATGTCTGTTATGAAACTTATGCATTCTTACAACTGAGCTTAGATATTATCTTTAATTTACGTAATCCTCCTTTATCTTTTAATTTTCGTTAACATTGTACTTTCATGTGTTTTCCAGTGTATTTCCCTCATATTCTATAATTTGCGCTAACGTTTATTGAAAAAGAACAACTGATATTCGGAGCGCTTGATCGAATTTAGCGTTTACGGATAAATTAAAACTTAGTTTACGCGTAGCTTATGTACCTATAATATGTCGTTGGACGGAGGTAAGACTATAAAAATAGCGGTACATATATTAAAAGTAGAATTTACTCAGTGGAGCACCTGGACGGCACTAGCTTTTTTGTCATTACAAGAAATGTGTAAAGATAAAAATCTGCGTTGCAGAGAACGCATTTATTTTTGTGTGTTCAATTCGATGTACCTATTTAATAATTTTACTGGCATAAAAACAGTAGGTACATAATGCCGAAGGCAAAATATTTTTAAGACGACTGAGTTTTCTGGAGAAGTAAAACCATTAGATTTCGGTGAAATAGTTATACTTCTACGTATAGAAGCGTGTTGATATATGTTTAATGTTTATTAGTTATTACAATTTACACGGCGAAGTATAGAAAATGTAACTCAAACTAGAAACAGATATTAAAATGTAATGTGATATCGTTACATCACCAATAGCCTGCGTCTCAACGATAGTTTATTTATTCAGGACGCTGTTGATCGGACGACCTCCATGTATCAATAGGTACATATAAATATGCAGGTACGTTTGTTTGTATGTGGGTAACTAACGAAACTCACGACACATGTAGAATATTAACAGATTAACGTTTAATGCTTGTCCAATCCATATTTACGTGTGACCGGACAAGAATTACAAAAGCGTTCCTAGGATTGGTTGATTTGTAACGTTGTTTTGCTTATTTATAGAACTTTCGTGTTATCTACACACATACAGAGTTTTCATATATTTTATTACAATTATTGAACTTGAAAATTATGGTATATCACCGTTCAATATTTAATTTAAACCTTGTTTGAAGGAACCTAATAATAAACGTGTCGATGATAAAATAAACATAAATACGGACAGCAATTCGTTTATTAATTTTTTTTCTGGTGCAATAAATTTAAGTAGAGACAATTTCAAATTTAAAAAAATCCAATGACGAAAACACTAATATACAGACTCCATAGAATTAAAAAGTATTAATTTAACAAAAAGGTTGTAAAAGGCGTCAGTAAAACATATAACATCAAAATTGTATTATAGGAATAAACTTTATTCACGCAACGAATATTTGCGCTACTTTTACTAATCCAGTTCAAAGAAATTAGAGCGTGCTAACCAAGTTTTTATTGTACGTTCTCGACATCATTATGAGTTATAAGCATGTTACAGACAAACGCATAAGGATGTAAAAAATATTATAATATTAATATTCCTCTAGCAGGTGTAGACATGTATTACGGTGTAATGTAAATAAAATATGTTCGGAGAGTTTCCGTGAAGACGCCCGAGTAGAGATGCGGTAGGCAGGAGAATAACAATATGCATTTGTTTAAACATGTGCGCTACTAATTCTGGTAGACCGCCGCCGTAACAATAGCTAACGGTTTTTTTAGCCCTGTTCGCTATACCAAAAGTAGACTGAATACAGAATAGGTACAAAAATGTACATGTAACTGTAAAACAATATGTAAAATCGCAGTCTGACGATCAATGATATCTCTGTCTCTAAAAATTATGGTTACCGACTAAGATCGAGAAAACAGAAATTTTAACGTTCTGTGCGATAATATATGTACACTATTTTTTATTTATTACTTGTTTTTGCAGACGTCCATGATTTGTCAGCCAAGCTGAAATTGATGGAGGCGGGCGGAGAACCTCCGGCTGAGCCAGTTGTGCCCACCAACCATCACATCTACTGCAATGTACACGTCGGCAAAAGTGCTCTACTTGGTGAGGGATTATGCACATTATATCGTTAATTGTTTAGACCTACCTTACCTTAGGCAATTTTCTACTCTATACAAAAATTCAATTAATTCCACATCGCTTTTAATAGTATATAATACTTAATAATTGATAACATTCGTTTTAATTCAGGTTCAAAAAGCCAGTAATTTCATACAAAACAAGACAACAACAAGAATTTAAATATAGTCTGATAAACAAAAACAAATAAACACAAGCGCACTGACGTACAAAATTACGCAGACGGTCCGTCTCATCCTGCATATTAACCGAAAAAAGGTATTCCAAAAACGGAATGTTTATCCCGTCATATTCATAACTTACGTTACGGCTAGGTCGTAAGCGAGGATCCCCTGGCGACATGCCAGGCGGTTTTAAAATACAAATATGCGTGGGCCGACTCGCGCAACCAAGAGCCGGGCTGCTCTCGATCACGCCATCATGGCCGAGCGCAGCGGGGTCACATTCATGAGATATATACACATGTTTGAGCTAGCTACAGTATGATTTATATACGTCAAACATCTACGGGTAAAGTGTTTACACAAGATCGTAAATTTTAAAATGCACTTAAGCGTGGCGCTAGAAAAAGTTTGATCGTACATAAACGTATGTATTGACATCGCACTTGCTTTTAGTCTTCAGATTTATAAATTTATAATTTTAAGATTCAGATAAAATGGATGTTCCGGGATTTCATCTATTCAAAACCGTTTGGTACGTTGCTGCTTGTTCTAATAGACTCACATTAACAATAAAAGTGGCCAGTCCCACGTTAAAATAAAGACTTGTTTAGATTCAGAGGTAGAAAATAAATTGCATGATTTCACATTTCCATACCTTACGTACTGTACCAGGTTACAACAGACCGTAACAAATGGATAGTTACATGGTTAGTACACTTTACGCCAATCGTGGACGTGCCCTAGCTACGCACGTGCGCTCATTAAGAAGTAATTTGTAATGCAAGCTTGTCGCCCGTCGCCACCGCCGCGTCTTCCGCTCCCGAGGTTTTCACTTAGGCCGCCGGCGGGAAGGCTCCCTGACTGACTTCCTGAATATCTACCTATTTTTGACAACAATTAAACGTAAATAACCCGATTGACATTCAATTTATTAGGGCAATGAACTTGACATTACGTTTTTTAACTTCTAGCCGACTGAGAGTTTAATCTCCTATTCGCTCCAAATGAACGCAGTAACTATCGATGTTGATATGCAAAGTAAAAGAATATGTTTCTATATTAATTGCCATTAAAGATTCGTAAGATTGAACAGTGCCACGTTCGGTGCTCTCCAACAAAGACTTGGTATTCAGTGCAGTGCATGCGAGTCGTGGGATAAAAGATCAGTGGCGGCCTCCAGCGTAGTACACATAGACCTTAAATTCGACGTAGACGACGACGCATTTCCATTATGTAGGACGACACGCAATTGCCAGGTTTCTTTGAAATCAATCTAAATGATTGTTTTCTTGCGCCTATTCAGACCGTCCGTGCAAAGAATTCGTACGATGTCATCGTTTGCATGCTTCTAATACTTCAAAAAAATTGAGAACAGTACCTGCTTATACCGTAAAAAGGTTAGAAACCAATTAATCTAGCAAGTATTTTATACCCTCATAATGTTCTTTTAAATTCGACCAGTTCTTTTGAAGTTTGTACCTAACTAACAACAGGCACGGATTCGTTTCGTTGGGCGTAATTTGAATTAGTATAACATTGTTGTTCAAAAAATATTTTTTTATACCTTCATAACGCTTAAACAGCGTTTGTTTAATGAGACATAAAATTGTTTTGGTTTCCTGTGCGAATCGATTTTTAAGAGCTGATACTTGATGCAAAGAATAAACATATTAAATCACATACCTACAGAACACATACCGCTACATAAAATAAATGAATGTTTCTACGGTCTATCAAATAAAAAAAAAATATTGCCTGTTGGTATTTATTTTTTTATAATTACTATAAAGTTTCCCGATATCATAAATAGTGCTATCTTTTGTGCAATCTCATGAGCTTTCTATAGAGTTTTCATCGAATAATGATCAAACCGTTTTTGAGTTATAAGAGGATATATCCACAGAAATACAGAAAAACGTGAAAACTGATGAAACGTGGGAGTGTACTACACTCCTATGTATCCTTCGGGGACTAAAGGCGTGATGTTAAGTTTTTTTTAACACAGAAAAACAGACGGACGAGAAATTCAAAAATAATAGAGTTAGCCATGAATTCGTGCGTCATAAAACGATTGTTTATTACAAAAATATCATATATTAAGACAGAAAGAACTCCTGATTTATGTAGTGGCACGGATAAATATAGAACAGACACTTTAAAGACAATGCTTTCTATAGAAATATACTTATATCTTTACGGTCACTTCGGCTACTAATATAGCATTTTTTAATTTAAAAAATATGACAGAGTGAACACTGAGTACGTATTTCGGTATTTGGCTCCAGTTGCAATGGAAACATTAGCTTCACGTATGGTATTATGTGTAAAACAAAGTCGAGTCACGTGAAGTCGTGACATTCGTGTTCACGTATATTGCCCTCGGCGGCCACCTATTGTTGTTGTGTGTGCTACTAAACACGGCTTTATGTTAACGCTAATCAGTCAGCCCATGATGGACATGACAGACATAACAATAGCTATTTTCATAAGACCTAGATATTCTGTATTACTTACATATTGGAAGTATCAAACAGAATGTGACGTTTTCACATTTATTATTTTCTTGGTTTACATTATCACTTCCTAAGTTGCTAGTTATAAATTAATGTATGTGCTTGTCTTTACTTCCTAGAATATGAAAGTAATAACGGAACCCATGATTGGATTTCTTAGATATATATTTCCGGTATTTTAATTAGTGGGATAGTAACTGAAAAAATCTTCGCCCTATAAATACAAACGGATGTAGAGAGGTAAAAACGTGCGTCACGGCCGGCCCCATTTCTCCCTGCGCCAGGAAACGGGCCGAAAGCTTCATGCGATGTTTGCTCAGTCAATAATAGACTTTATCCAAACTGTTTATTGCTGCTCTATCATAAACACTGGGGCCGCTCTACACGTTAGTTTACAAGGATTAATTAGATTATTCATGTATAAACAAATACGTGAATGAGATACGTATACCCAATCATATATTATGTATTTTACATATTATTAACATTTTTATTTTTAATAAAAGTAGTATACTAAATATAAAATACGTATGCGGCCGTGCTTACCCCTATCAGGAATCAAATGGCTGAAACTTTTCTCTTCATCAACGAATGTAATACGATAAGGAGATTTAGTTTATATTTGTATATATGTATTGCCATTTAAGGAAAAAACATTATACGGCTTCCATACGACTTTCTCTCTCTGTCTGTAATCTGTACAATTTATTATCTATGATTTTTTTAAATGCGAATAATTTTAAGAAAAGATTCAAACTGAAATGATTCCATTTATTAAGATATTTGATGAATGAAAATGTTAAATTTTATTTTAACGAAATTTCCACGCGTTCAATATTAATGTTATACAACCGGCCGTGCACGATTCCCGTCGGCTCAAATTCGTATGGAAATCGCGAAGTCGCATGGACCCTTCCATGCGACTTTCTTTCTGTCTCTTTCTAATGGATGTGAGTGTATGTTTGCTTGGGAGTATTGAAATTTCCCCAGCATAACACTTTTTCTTTATGTGGCAATTTCTGCGTTACAACACATAATAAGGAACAACAGGAACACATTAAGGAACATCATTCCGACAAGCATTGCTATCATGAAAATAAATTTTTAGATTGAATGGTAGGTTACATAATATTATAATCATTGTTCGCAAAAATAAGTGTTGGTTTTTTCCTCGTACTTACCAGGAAATACTAGAGTACTTCTGACCTACCTAATAATTTTGATGCCGTTTCATACACACAAAATATTTAAATAATGTGAAGTAATATTTTTAATTTATTAACAATCCGCAAAAACAGTACGTACTTAGCATGTGAAAAAGCAAATCAAACAATATCGATGTCGCGTCCAGAATCGCAAATTGGCTAGTGAATTTCCTTTCCTTTCGGACCTGCGGAAGTGGGTTCACGGGTTCGCTACGGCCCTCTTGGCATGCAAAGAAGTCTGTAGCAATTGTTTAGCATTATTCAAACGTTTTTCAATTCAAGATCCTCATTTCAATTATTATTTAAATTATTATGCTATGAGAACTGTCCATATTATAGATACTAAACATTTTAATATTTAAAATTATTAAAATATTAAACTATATTAGGATACCAATGTTATAGATACGATGTTTTAAAAATATTATACACATATTTCCATGGTCTGCAGTGGCCGCTTTAGACTGCTGCCTGCTCGTTTGTAAAAGGATATAAGTATGTATAGAGCAATTTATATAGCTACTAACTGCAGTTTAATTTTTCGTCACAAATAATTTTAGCTGTGGTTTAAATATGTTACAATATTAACACACTGTACTTATTTAAAAAAAAACATTTGAAACTCCTATTTTTTTTAATTAGACTGTGCCCTTGTATTTTTTTTTTATAAAAA